>JAAGEH010001232.1:0-13304 GCA_011751065.1 Lasiurus cinereus
ACTGTCAGCTGATTTCTCAACAGATACGATGCAGGCCAGACAGCAGTGGCAAGAAATATTCAACGTGATGAATAGCAAGAACTTACAACCAAGAATACTCTATCCAGCAAGGCTATCATTCAGAATTGAAGGGCAGATAAAGAGCTTCACAGATAAGAAAAAGCTAAAGGAGTTCATCAACTCCAAACTAGTATTATATGAAATGCTGAAAGGTACTCTTTTAAAAGAGGAAGAAGAAAAAAGTAAAAGATAAAAAATTATGAACAACAAATACGTATCTATCAACAAGTGAATCTAAAAATTAAGGGAATTAAAAATTTGATCAACAGAATAAACTGTTGAATATAATAGAATCAGGAGCATAGAAAGGGAGTGGACTGATAATTCTCAGGGGGAAAGGGGTAAGGGATGTACAGGGATAGACTGGACAAAAATCATACGCCTATGGATGAAGTCAATGGGAGGGAGGTAAAGGTAGAGGAAAGGATGGGATCTGGGTGGAGGGGAGCTATGGAGGGAAAAAAAGAGAAACAAATGTAATAATCTGAATAATAAAGATTTAATTTTAAAAAAATAAACCTTTAAGTTGAAAAAAAAAAAAAGAATGTTCAAGGAAGCCTAGAAATTACGTTAGCTGGGTGAAGCAAGCAAATAATTTTACAGGCAAAGGAGAAAGGTATGAAAGCCTGAGGGAGGAAAGATGGTGTATCAGAGGAACCAAAAGCCATTCCACTGAACTGAAGCAATGTAATCAAGGGGACAGTATAAAATATATTAAAAAAAAAAATGCTGAAACCAGTTTGGCTCAGTGGATAGAGCATTGGCCTGTGGACTAAAGGGTCCCAGGTTCGATTCTGGTAAAGGACATGTATCTTGGTTGCGGGCACATCCCCAGTAGGGGTGTGCAGGAGGTGGCTGATCGATGACTCTCTCTCATCGATGTTTCTACCTCTCTATCCCTTTCCCTTCCTCTCTGTAAAAATCAATAAAATATATTAAAAAGGGGGGGGAGGGGGAAGTAGCTAGAAAGGCAGGCTAAAAATAAATCAACCAAGTCTTACAATGGTCAGGATGTTGACTGTTACCCTAAGGACAGTGGGAAGGGTTTTAAGCAGGAGAGAGATACAATCAGATTTGAGTTTTTAAAAGGTGATTCTTACTCAAGGTAAAAAATAGAAGAGCAGCTAGAGGAGACATGGGGAAGCCAGGGAAAAGGCCACCACAGATATCCCAACATCTACAACTGGGATCCAAGCACATGAGAGCAGGACATGCTCTCCATACTCAACAGCTGAAGTTATTCCTTAACCTATGGAATTTTAAAGGTGATTCCTACCTTAATGGGAAAGAAGATGGGAAACCATGAGAACATCCCAGGAGAGTGAGTCTCTGGACGGATACCTATGTGGACAAAATAATGAAAAAATTGAGGTTCTCCATAACAGTGCTTTTTGACTAGGTTGAAAAGTTTCTGGATTACTTTGAAATAATTAATCAAAGATTCCCATTTCTGACTTCTGGGCTCCACATAATTCTAAATGAAACATGTACATGAGCTGCCCAAGTAGTACATGCCCATACCCCACCATCCAGTGCCCCAAACTCACTCAGAGTGATGTCTTGGTAAAGCACAGTCTCAAAGTAGCCTGCAAAGCCATGCAGTACTGTATTCACCTCCACGGGAAACTCCAAGGTACAGTAGCGGTTGTTGTCAATCATAGGATCTGTCAGGGAAAAGTTGTGTGGGTGACAAAGGGCCAGAAGTCCTAGACAACTTGGTAAAGAGCAAGACCAAGGGAAGCTTAGACAAGACAGACCCAGACAGCAAGGGAAAAAACTAAGAGGGCGAGCCCTTCGCCCTCTTAGAGGACAGACACACAGGAACCTACCTCTGTTGGGATGGCTGAAGGTAAAACAGGGTTGGGGCGCAGATAGCTGGTGGAAATTGTGTAGTCGTACCACATAAGGCATCTCAAACTGGGCCTGACCCGAGAGACAGAGGGCAAGAACTGGAAAAATAGGTCATAGATACCTACTTCCTCAGGGAAAGAAGCTCAAATCTGAGGAACATGGAAAAGAATGAAAACAAACTTTCATTTTGACCACTTTCCCACATCCCCAACTCCTCCTCTACCTTACCATCCTCTGGTGCTAATACAGAAAAATAAAAAACCAAAGAGGAGTCCTACAGAAGAGAGTGGGTTTTTTGTTTTGTTTTGTTTTTTTACCTCAGGGTCTCGGTCCTTTTCCCGACAGGCTCTGACCTCATTATATAGCTTGGAAGAGGAGATAGGAGCCAGAAAGGAGGTGTACTCCCCAGGGATGCTCACACCGTCATCTACAGTGCAGGAGGGTTACATTAGTTCTGAAGAGATGGAAATGGTATATCTATACAAACTGAAAGCTCAAACTCACACATTCAAACAGACCCAGGCAGCTCAATGTTGTCACATCCCCAGGCCAACCTGCTCCCAACTCCTGTCACAGGGGATTCCACTTCCAGGTTAATTTATAGAATCACACAAGATTAAAACTGCCCTGGCCG
Source organism: Lasiurus cinereus (assembly GCA_011751065.1). Lineage (NCBI taxonomy): Eukaryota > Metazoa > Chordata > Mammalia > Chiroptera > Vespertilionidae > Lasiurus > Lasiurus cinereus. The sequence continues at coordinate 2,546 of JAAGEH010001232.1, forward strand.
ATTACTCAATGGTTAGAGCATCGGCCTGTAATGAATGGTCACAGGTTAAGGGCATGTACCTGGATTGCAGGTTTGATCCCAGGCTCCGATATGGGCACAGCACATGCGGGAGGCAATCAATTGATGCCTCACATCAATGTTATTCTCTCTCTCATATCTCTCTCTCTCCCCCCACCATGTTCCCTCCCTCCCACCCTCTCTTAAAAAAAAAAAATCAATGGAAAAAACATACTCAGGTGAGAATTAACAAACAATAACAATAAAACAATCCTGAAAGGAACCTAAGATATTCTAAATGAGTGCTTAACTTTTGTGAGGTCATAAAACTCTTTGAGATCTTGATGAAAATTAAGCCAAAGGTACATATCACAGCAATTCAGGGAGTCCACAGACCTTAGATTAAGTGTCTCTGCTCTAGTCTACTTCCCTTATTTTACTTTATTTTTAAATATGTTTTTATTGATTTTAGAGAGAAAGAAAAGGAAAAGAAGAGAGAGAGAAACAATGATCCCAACCAGGATCAATCCTGCAACCTGGGTATGTGTGCCTTGACTGGGAATGAAACCGGTGACTTTTCAATGCACAGGACAACACTCAACTGAGCACACCAGACAGAGCTACTACCCTCATTTTATAAATGTGAACATTGAGATTCAGAGAGATTAGTTCATTTCCTAAGGGCACTGACCCAAATCCAACCCTCCTCCCTAAACTCTGTAACCTCCTCTTAGGTTACTGGCTCATCCAACCCTGCCATTCCCCCATCACTTCAGCATTCCCAGTTGATAATCCAATACCCTTACTCAGTACACCCCAGCTTGGAGGCACCTTTTAGGAAGTGCTGGGCTCCATCTAGGCACTCAGGTGACAGTTCATTATCAGCAAAGGAGCCCAGAAGCTCACTGACAATGATGTCTGCTTTCTCTGGAGCCACCCATTCCCGCATGTCCGATGAAACTACTGTCACCTGGCTTCCCCATTCTTCAAACTGCCAATTTTCTAGTCTAAAACAGAGATGATACAAGTAAGGACACTGATAAGAAAAACTGACACTGGGGACAAACTTCCCAGCAAGAGGGTTGCTACTCACGTCACCACAGCATTAGGATTCTTCTCTACTGCATACAGCTTTATCCGCCGGTCAGCTTGCTTGGCTGCCCGCAGGGAAGCGTTCACCAGGGGACCCCTACCTGCTCCCAGCACCATCAGCACCCTAAGAAAGGGGTAGAGTTAAGCTGACTCACCATATAGAGAAGTAGGCATACAAATCTCCAGGATCGTGGGAAGGCTACTCACTGAACATTGGTGTCCTTCTCTTCATCTGGCACTCGGTCTAACAGACATTTATAGATGGCCTGGTGGAAAAGGAGAGAAGACCTCATATCTATAAGCCCATCCTCACCTAGGTCATTCTGGACTTGTGCTTGACACAATCTTGGACCCATACTGTACCTGCTGGTATTGAGAGTATTTGATGGGGTCCTTTTCAAATACTTCATATGTCTGAGATTCGAGATTGTCCATCAGGGGCTGATGAATGAGGGGAAATAGGCAAAGTAAGTTAGTCAGTTTCTGAAAAGAATAATGCACCAATTATCAAAACCTTCCCACCACTGTTGCCTGAGCTTTGGCAGGATTTTAGAACACCTACTCTCAAGAGACATTCCCCACCCTACCCCCAACCTCCCTCCAGACCTACCTGGAGGGGGGACTGCAGATAGTCTTCATAGCCCTTGGCAAAGAGTTCATATGCATTGGGGGGAGGGCGGTTCTGGCTTAAGTATTCCAAATATTGGAGGTAGGAGCAGAACTCCTTCTCTGAATGGTGGTTGGTGCCTGTGATGATGAACTGCACCTCCAACTGTGAGAGAAGTCAGACCATCAGATACAGTCCTTACACCAAGATTCTGGGATATTATTATGGCTTATGGTCAGAGTCCTAGCATAAAATAAGTCCCAGCAGTTCTCCAAATACCAACAAAAGCAGCATAATGCTTCAATGAACTTAACTTATAAAGCCTTCCTCTGCCCTATAAGCATCAGCCTGGCTCAAAGAGCCCCATGAATCCTTGCTGTAACTTCTTAAGTAAAACCTTCTGCAAGGTTCTTTTGAGATCTGGTAATTTTTTTATTGTTTCTGGGGCTTCCACTGACATTTGCCCTTTTCCTCTCAAAACCCCAACTCTGCTGAAATTGTTCTCCAGAAACCAGAGTGGAAAGGAGTCAGCCCCACAGAAAAAAGAGCATCACACATATGGGAATAAGGCAAAAGGATTAGCTGGAGAACCTTTAGAACCATTCTACCACCCACCTTAAGCAGCCGGAAAATCAGCCTCTGGTGCATCTTAGAAAGAACAGGAAATCCCTTCTTATTGGTCAGGAAAATGCTGGTGGGAAGAATAGCTGCTTTGATGGGCTCTCCAAGCCAACGATCAATGACATGATTAGATGGGAGGTCAGCTCCAATTTCAAGAGCTACACAGAGAAAATAAAGACCTGTGAACTACTGCAAGACAAGAAGCCTTTTCTTGCTCTTTTGTGCAAGACCTATTTTAGCAAGGAAGCCTCCCCCCAGCCCGATGGGTGTGGCTGAGGTTGAGCGTTGAGGTTATGGTTCAATTCCCAGTCAGAACACATGCCTAGGTTATGGACTTGATCCCCAGTGTGGGGCATGCAGAAAGAAGGCAGCCAATTGATGATTATCTCTCATCAATGTTTCATCTCTCTCTCCCTTTATCTCCAAAATCAATAAAAATACATAAAAAAGGGGGCAAGGCAGACTTGGCTGGTTGCTCAGTGGTCAGTGTCGGCCTTTAGAATGGTCATGGGTTCGATACACTTGATTGCAGGTTCCCGAGCCCCTATTGGACGCATGTGGGAGGCATCCAATCGATGTATTGATGCCTGCCAATCCTCCTCCCTCTCTCCCACTTCCTCACTCCCTTCTACACTCTCTAAAAATCAATGGAAAAAATATCCTTGGGTGAGAATTTAAATAAATAAGTAAAATAAAAGCAAGGGCCGAAAAACGGTTTGGCTCAGCGGATAGAGCATCAGCCTGTGGACTGAAGGGTCCCGGGTTCGATTCCAGTCAAGGGCATGTGCCTTGGTTGCGGGCACATCCCCAGTGGGTGGTGTGCAGGAGGCGGCTGATCGGTGTCTCTCTCTCACCGATGGATGTTTCTAGCTCTCTATCCCTCTCCCTTCCTCTCTGTGAAAAATCAATAAAATATATTAAAAAAAAAAAAAAAAGGCAAGGCACACTGCTGCACAGAAAAATAGCAAAACTTCCCAGCAGCCAAGTCTACATGAAACTCCTAATTCTCATTCCAGGTCAGAAAAGGGATACCTATGCTAGGACCTTCATGAACTTACCCACCGCAATCCTCTTGCTATAGTCACATAAGGTCCGGAAATTGTGCCACCTGTCCAAAGTCAAACACAGAAAAATACCGTCAAATCTGGCCCACTATAGCTCAAGTAGACGTCCTATAGGTCCCATACTTCCCTTCACCCTACCCTCTGCCCTGGTACAACAGCAAAAGGAGACATACCACATCCATGTTTTCTCCTCTCCACTGTACTCCTCTGTGTGTGCAGCTGGTACATTCTCAATTATATCATCTCTCAGGTCCTCTGGTGCCACCAATGGTACTCGCATCCAGAACTGTAAATGAACAAGTACCCTACTTAGAATTTGTTGGGTCCAGAAAGCTTCCCTCAATTAAAAGCCCTTAATTCAGACCTCAAGTTAATCCATTTATAAGCTTCCCCCAAATTTGTGATTACATGTGCATGTACATGTAGCTTATATATATTATTATGTCCTTATGTAAGTATCAGCCTTGTCCTATATTTTAACCATAAGTTTCTGGGAATAATTTTATATTTTTTATCAATCTCTGCTCACCACTTTTAGATAGTGGCAAGTAGTACTGACATTTCAGTTCTGCCAAATGTACCCTTTAATGAATGGCTAGGAACAAAAAGGTACATAGCACACCCAGACTACCATAATATGCAGCAGGAAAAGAGGCCCTCAGCCATACCATGGAGGAGTGGTGGCCAGTGTGGATGTGGTTGGTCAAAATTCTGGCCAGGTTTGTGTTATCTTCCTGATTTAGTGGCAGCAAGAAAGCTGGAAGACCTAAATATGCTCCAAAATTCAGCTCCTGTAACATGGCCTGAAATGGAGATCAAGAGGAAAAGGTTAAGAGTTAACAACCCAAAAAGTTATAATTGCATTATATCAGAGTTACTGAGTTTGGGGGCGGGGAGGGAGGGCGGCTCGGGGATGATTTTCCCCATCCAGCTTTGTTACAAACCTGATCTTTAGAGAAATCCAGAGAAGTAAAATAATCTTACCGCCTCGGAGTTCCTGCGGATCTTCTCCACTTTTGAATCTGGACGAATCCACGGAGAAAGCTTTCCCACAATCAGGGTATTCCAGTCTACACTCCCCACCCAAGAAAGACAAAGACTGAATGAGGTTAAGGCACTTTATTCATTCAATTTCTTGTTCTTAACAACGAATAGAGAATAGAGATGAGAGACAAAGACTTTTTCTATCACAGATATGGGATAGCCTGATGCAAATTAGGAAACGAGGGCTTTTAGCAGGTAAGCAAGGAGAAAAAGAATGATCTATATCCTAGGGACGAATCAATATATCTAAGTCAAGAGAGAAGAATGAGGGCTCTGCTAAAGCAGAAGTCGTTAGCTGCCTCTAACAAGTAAGGGTTGTATGGGATGCTCCCTACCCCTTCCTGACAGCAGTAGGTCTGATCGTGTCTGGGGGCCCGGTCGGTTCTTAGCAGGTTCCTGAGTGAATTCCCTCTTGAAACGCGGGTGGAAGACAGGCATGCAGAGGAAATCAAACCTACAACCGTGACAGACCCAGAGTCGTCATGTAAAGAGCGGCAGTGCCCAGAGGTCCAAGCAACTGGATTAGGCTACCGGATTCTGCACAACCCTTCCAGCTGCCACCATCAGTCAACGAACTGCACTGCTGAGGTCAGCCCACCTCGGGGCATCATCACTTCCGCTGCCTTGTGCCTCAGTATCTCCACAAAACACAGCCAGGGAAAAGATGAGTAAGGGGAAAAGCTGAAAGTCCACACCAAGTGGATTTTCCACTCCTCTATCACTGGTTTCCCAGTACCGACACATCCAGATCCATCCCAGTACTGCCCGTGCCTCCCCCTGAAAGGCTATTTCTTCTCTCCCTCGCCCCGTAACACTTCCTCCCACTTTCAGACCATCAATTTCGCTCCTCAGAGCCCTTGGAGGTCTGAACGCCCCCTTTTGGAGTTTACCTGGCAACTCCCCCGACTTCTGGACTCAGTGACCACACACCCCAATAAGTTGGCTTTTTGTCCTAACACTCCAAGGCCCGAGGCTTCTCTTGTCTCCCCAAGGTGTGTACTGGCACCCACACCCCCCCCAGCCCATCTTACTCACTCCGACCCCTTCACCCCTGCCTCTCAGGGATGACTCTCTCCTGCCTCTCTCCGCCCTAGAATTCGGACCCCGCAGTCCGCCCGCGGAGGTCCGGGCCCTCACCCCTGCTTGGCCACAGCCCCCAGTGTGTCAGCTATTTCGGGGACGCAATTCAGGTCCCGGCCGCTGGACACGCGGCTCCCACCGGCAGCTCCAACCGCCATCGCCGCCATCTTTTCCCTCGCCCAGTCCACGCCGGGATTCCTTAATACTAGCAGCCAATCACAAAGCCGGGAGGGGAAAAAGCCCCCGGAAGGCGGGACAAGTCGCCCTAACAACTAGAGCATCTTCCCTGGCTCCAGTGGCCCTTCCGGCCAATCCGCGGGCTGCACAGTGACGTATTGCGTGGCTCCGAAACATTGACCAATCTCAGGGTCTAGTTCTTGACGAGCTTCAGTCTCCCATAATGCCTTAGCAATTCGCAAAATTTCGTTGAGGGGACTACACGTCCCATGAAACCCTGCAGTATAAGCTTGAAGTACTGTTCCTGAAAGTAGCTCAATTGTCTCAGGGCCAGTGGCGCAATGGATAACGCGTCTGACTACGGATCAGAAGATTCCAGGTTCGACTCCTGGCTGGCTCGGAAAGACAAAGGGTTTATATTGCACCTAAAGGACAAAATTTCTTATTGCACTAAAATCTCTTCTTATCTTTTATACTAATGTTCCCTCACTATATTTTTTCTCTTTTTCAGGACTTAAACTGGTTGAGTTCTGCGGCCATCTTATGTCAGCTTTTTCCGTTACCTGATTCAAAAGTGGTTCTTGTGTAATTACTTACATCTGAACCTGGGTTAATGGCTGGTGCTCTTAAACAGGCTTTGTATGGGCTTTAGTGTATTATGTGTAAATAAATTGTGGCAATTCAGCCACTAGGTACTCCAAGTGGTTCTATAGCTCAAACACAAAATGTAAATACACACCTAAGCATACATCCAAACATACACAGGAAGATGGAAAAAATAAATTCATGATGAGCAATTACAGTAGAGAGGAGTCATGAATAGCCTGGTAGAGGCCTGAGAGAATCTCTACATTTTCTTTTGTCAATACCTGATAGAAGGATGGAAAAGAAGGAAAAGAATGAAGAAAGGAAAGACATAGGAAGGAGAAAGGGAATACCTAACGGCAGGGAGCCCAGAGATGTTGAGGGCCGGGCAGCGGCGATGGAAAGGAGAACACAAAGCCCTAAGCGGGAGGCAATGACAGAACTTAGGGACCGACTGGCAGTGAGACAGGAGAAATAGAATTCTAGGGTGATGTTCTCTGTGAGACAAGAAATGAAAGAAACCATTCTGGGAGAATCAGGTTATGGATTTGGAACTGCAGAATTGGACCTCTAGGGGGCACTGTACAATAGTTGGATGAACAGTGACCTGAATCAGACAAAATTTAGAAATCGCCAGAAGAGTGGCAGTGAATGAAGCCAAGAGACTGAATGAAATCACCATCGCCCGTGGGGGACAAAGTCCTGGGAAACAAGGGAAGGGTGTGGGTAGCATAAGCAATAAGGACCTCTGGGTGCAATGTAAATATCCCAAAAGGATAAAAGTCCAAACGCCCACGAACTAAGAATATGCCTATACCCACCACCACCACCACCACCACCACCACCACCACCACCACCACCACCACACCAAAAAAAAGAAAGAAAGAAAGAAAGAATATGCCTATGAAGCCAAAAGGGGTTGGAGATGCTTTTGTTCCATCTTAATCTTCATTCAGTTCCTGTAGGTGGTATTATTATTATTATTATTATTATTATTATTATTCTTTATTCCTTAGAACAGCTTTAGATTTACAGAAAAGTTGAGCAGAAAGTAAGTTCCCATATGCCACCCTACAGCTTTCTCTAGTTTTTTGTTTTGTTTTGTTATTCATTTTAGAGAGAAAGGGAGAGAAATATTGATTTGTTGTCCCACTTATTTATGCATTCATTAGTTGATGTTTTTATATGCCCTGACTGGGGACCAAACTCACAACCTTGGCATATTGGGATAATGCTCTAACCAACTGAGCTACCCTGCCCCTGAAGCTTTCTCTATTATTAACATCTTAACGTTGCTATAGTACATTTATTACAACTCATGGGCCAATATTGAAGACATTATAAACTAAAGTATATAGTTTATTCAGGCTTCCTTAGTTTTTAGCTAATGTCCTCCTCTGTTCCATCCCATCCAGGATACATTACATACAGTGGATATGTCTACTTAGGCTCCTCTGAGCTGTGACAGTTTCTCAGATATTCCTTGTTTTTGATGACTTTGAGGAGTATTGTCAGATATTCTCCTCTATTGGCATTTGTCTGATGGTTTTATTATGATTAGATTGGGATTATGAATTTAGGGGAGGAAGATCATAGAGATAAAGTACCATTTGCATCACATCATATCAAGAGTATATACTATGAACATAATTTATGACTGTCGATACTGACTTTTATCACTTGACGGAATTACACTCCCCTCTTCCCTCTTCCCTCTTCCATCTTCCACTCTTTGGAACGAAGTCATTATGTGCATCCCACATTTAAGCAGTGGAGAGTTACTCTCCCCCTCCTTTAGGATGGAGTGTCTACAGTATTTATTTGGATTCTTCCCTGCAGGTCTTATGAGTAGGTGGTTGTCCACAAGAAGTGGGTGAGTGCTCCGCTGACATTTTCAGAAGTATGAAAGAGTTGTGGAGGATGCTTGCTTGTTCTCTGCCCCAGCTGTGACCAACCAAACTGCATCACAGAAGACTTAGTAAATGTTGTTTCTTCTTTAGAAGCTAATTATCTGGCTTGTGGACCATCTGTGCTCCTGGCATCTTCCTCTTCATGTCAAGCTGGCTGCTCTGTTGTTTGTTAAATAACCCATCCATGGGAGGGGAGAGGGAGAGAGAGAGAGAAGAGAGAGAGGAAAACCTATAAAACAATAATGTCAGCTTTGCCATCAGTTAAAATAATTTTTATAAAGGATTTGTGTAAAAAGAACCTAGAATTTATGACTATCCTTAAAATAAGTTTAGATGGGATGAATTTCATTTGCCTGTTATATCTTTGTTTGTTTGTATTTTGTTTTGTTTTTTTCATTCAAAATGGCCTCAGCTATATGGCAAGCATAAGGCTGAACAATTCCCAATAATTCCATACCACATTGCTCCTCACCTTTCCTACAGCACTTTCTTGTGTCTTAAAGAAAAACAAAAAACAAAACACCCCCCCCCCCCCAGCATGTACTGTGGGTCTGCCTGTAATAACTGTAGAGAAGCAGAAGGAAAGGACTGAAAAAGAAATAGAGAACCTTGTAAAGGACTCTTCCAATGTATAAAATCAAAGCTGGTGAAGTCTACCTATGCCCTGCTTTGTCTGCTCTGCCCTGCATGCTGAACTCTTGTGCTCGGAAGCATGGGAATCACTGTTATACCGCTACACTGGATGTAGGCCTGGCTGGAATGAAGATAGAGAGATGACAGAACAAAAGGGCAAATACCCTGGGTGAGAAATAGTTACTTTCTCCAACAGAAGCTAGTGACCAACAGGCCAGAGCACTGGAAACTGTCCTGTAAGGGAAGGAGTACCCACTCCCAGACCATCTTCCAATGGGCCTGCCACATTCCTCACCTTCAGGCCCAGTTCTACCTGAGCTTGTTTTTGTGTAAACACCTCCTGCCCATTGCAAACTCTCCTTTCATCTTCTCTTGTGCTGCCCTCCTCCCTCAGCACTTAGCTCCCTCCCCAGAACCACCTTCACTCACCTCTGTGCCTGCCCAGCCAGCTATATTCTCCAACATCAAAATAATGGCCCATTTGACCCTCCTACTGCTTCAAATTGCTGCTTCACAATCAAGGCTGTCCTCCAGCCACAAAAATGGCAGAATTACTGAGGCAAAATAATCTGTGCTGATTTGCATTCTCTTCCTTGTCATCTTCTATTATATGGTATTTATCTGTCAAATAGAAAGTGGAAATTGTTCTAGAACAGAAAAAGATGGAAAACTACACAATTTGTTTATGAAGCCAGAATATACCTAATATAAAAACCTATCAGCCCTAGCTGGTTTGGTTCAGTGGATAGAGATTCAGCCTGTGGACTGAAGGGTCCCAAGTTTCTTTCTGGTCAAGGGCACATGCCAGGGTTGTGGATTTGATCCCCAGTAGGGGGCGTGCAGAGGCAGCCAATAGATAATTCTCTCTCATCATTGATGTTTCTATCTCTCCCTTCCTCTCTGAAATCAATACAATAAATACAATAAATAAATAATTTTAAAAACTTGTCAGAAATAGCACCTCCTCCACCCACAAATCTATAGATCAGTCTCATTTTTGAATATAAATGCAAAGTCCTAAAATATTTAAGATTAACACATAAAATTCAACAGTATATTAAAATATAATTATATACAACAATCAATTAGGGTTTATTCTAGGAACTAATACAAGATTAAGTATTAGAAAATTTATTTATGTAATAGATCAAAAATAAACCAAACCAAAAAAGTTTGTTAATTTTTAAAAATATATTTTTTGTTGAATTCAGAGAGGAAGGGAGCAAGAGAGAGAGAAACATCAATGATGAGAGAGAATCACTGATTGGTTACCTCCTGCACATCTCATACAGGGCATCAAGCCCACAATCCATGCATGTTTCTTTGACCAGAATCAAAACTGGGACCCACTGAGTCCTGTTTGGCTCAGTGGATAGAGCATCAGGCCTGTGGACTGAAAGGTTCTGGGTTTGATTCCAGTCAAGGACACATACCTTAGTTTCGGGCACATCCCCAGTAGGGGGTGTGCAGGAGGCAGCTGATCAATGTTTCTCTCTCATCTATGTTTCTAACTATCTCTCTCCCTTCCTCTCTGTAAAAAATCAATAAAATATATTTTTAAAAAACCACAAAAACTCCTGGGACCCTTCAGTCCACAAAAGGCTGAAGCTCTGCCCACTGAGCAAAACTGGATAGGGCTGTTAAGGCTGTTGCAGGCTCGATCCCCAGCAGGAGGCAGCCAATCAATGATTCTCTCTCATCATTGATGTTTCCATCTCTCTCTCCTCCCTTCCTCTCTGAAATCAATAAAGAAATATATTTAAACTGGCTAGGGCCAAGCTGATAATTTTTAATAGCCATCAAATAGAAGATGGCAAGTTAATTCCATTTTCTATAAACATTCTTAATAGTCTTAATATTCTTCATATATAAATACATGTATGTTTATATATGAAGTCAACAATTTATTTAAAGATGAAATAAAATAAGACTGTCTATTCTATTTTTTA
>JAAGEH010001233.1:10008-25599 GCA_011751065.1 Lasiurus cinereus
CTCCCTATCCCCCCGCTTCGCAGCGTCCGGGTGCCGGCTCAGCGGGGACTCGGCCTCGCCTGGTGGTGCAGGGAGATGGGCTGACCCTCCCCCCTGGACACCAGGTGTTCCGGAGGCAGGTCTGTCCACGCCGCATCAAATGGCCCTGCTTCCTGTGCGGAAGCCTCAGGCTGCGGCTCTCTGGTCTGTGTCTGCTGGGCTGAGGCCCGAGGGCGCCTTCCGTCTGCCCTGAGCTCCGCTGAGAGGTTCCGCCTCCCGGCGCCCAGCAGACCCTGCGCCCACGGCTCCGCCTGAACCAGCAGAGCCCCACGGAGAGCCGCCGTCAGGCCACAGAGGCCCGGCCACTGGCCGCAGAGCACTGGCCTCGGAGCACAGGATTGCGCATCGTCGGGGAGGCCGGCAGATCAGCAGCCATCCACCAACGGCCAGCAGGCGCCGGGCTCCGCAGGGCCACCAGCGGGTTTGGTCTGGTGGTGTGCACGGTGCTGGCGGGGTGGGGGTGCAGGGGCTGCCCCTCCTGTCGGCCCGGCCTCAGGCATAGGGCAGAACGGGACGCCAGGTGGAGGCGGTGGATGAGCAGGGCTGTGGGCAGGCGACGTCTCAGGCGAACCTCTGGCCCAGGCATAGCCCGCCCGCGCGGCAGCGAGTCTGTTAGCAAGGCCGGGGTCCTCCTCCGGAAGCAGCGCTGTGTTCTCCCGCCTCTGAGGCCACGGGACATAAGACCGGGACTCACAGAGCCTCCCGGGATGTCTGCATCGCGATTCTCAGCGGGCCCACGGCGTCTGCGCATCGCTAGTCCCCGCCGCCCCGGCCCCGTGGTGCCTGCTGCCTCGTAGAGTGCTCGGCCTCCGATCGGGGCTCCGGGTTGTGAAAGGATGTAGGGCGTCCACTCTCTCCCCGTCTCTGCCCTTGGTCTGCACCACCCCCCACAGCAGGGCTGCGAGGGCCGCCCGCTCTCCGTCCCAGGGACAGACAGCGGCCTTTGCTTCAGGAATGGCTCTCAGCGCCTAGCCGCGGGCTCGGGGGAGGGGGCCTCGCTCTGAGGGCGGGGGGAAGACAGGAGTGGAGTGTGGGGGCGAGTGCCGAGCACCCTGTGCCCCGCGTCGCCCTCGTCACCACGGCAGCAGGCGGAGGCCAGCTGCAGCCCGTCCTGAGCCGTCCTGTGGCCTTCACACGGCTGGCTGGCTGCTCGGAGTGGTGGGGAGGGTGAAAGCTTTGGGTGCACTGGGTGACGGCTGAGTGTGGGGGGTTGCAGGGCGCAGGGGGGGCGAGGGGGGCAGCGGGTGTGTCCTCCAGAAGCAGTGCTGTGTTCACCCCCCACCACCACCCCCGGCCCGCAGGCAGCGTCTCCCGCCCCAGCCCTCAGCCACCCATCCTGACGCCCGGTCGCACCAGCGGGTCCCAGGCACTCAGGTAGGCCCCGGCCGCTCCCGCAGGACGTGCAGGGCGGGGGAGGGAGGCGGGAGGTGCCCTGCAGCTTCCGGCCTGGGCGCTGGGGACCGTGCTGGCGGACCAGTTACGGTTCGCTTCTCTGAGGCCACAGTGTAACCCGCTGTCCCCGTGGGCAGCAGCGCCCAGGCCTGCGTGGCTGCGACGTCTCCTCTCAGGTTCGCAGGGGGGCGGCAGGGAGCCGGTGGCACACCTGTGTCCCGGCAGCTGCTGACCGGCAGGGCTGGTTTGGCCGGGGGCTGCCGTCTGCCCACCCTGACCAGAGCATAGCCCTGACCAGCCCGTCGCCTGGGACGTGGCCCGCATCCGTGCGGGGCTCTGCCTGGGCACCGGAGGTCGGGCGGGGGCCCTCACCTCTCCTGGAGCCCCTGGTTGGCTTCTCATGCCAAGGCCACGTCCACACCTGGCCGCCGGCCATCGTCCAGCGTGGCCTTCGCATCCTCTCCAGCCCAGAGCCACACTGTGCCCATGGCCCCGTGCACGAGGCACCCCCACCCACTGCCCAACCACAGCTCCCAGCCCTTCACCCCACCCAATGCCCGGGACCCATCCCCTCACCCCGCCCACTGCCTGTAACCCATCCCCTCACCCCGCCCACGGCCCGGGGACTGGCCCTCCCGCAGGTGCCTGCCATTGCGACTCCTGGGTTCCGTGGCGCCAGCATGAGGGCAGCAGTGGAGGCCGCGGAGAACAGGCACCGGCCTGGGGAGGGACAGCCACACGCTCCAGAGGCTGCCTGGCGAGCGCCGTGTGCCGCTGTTCCCGGGCCATCGCCAGGCCCAGGCCCGGGCGTGACCGCTCCTGGGCACGGGGAACGGGTGTTTGAACCAGCACGTGGCCTTTAAACGCGCCGTGTCGCCTCCTCTGAAGCGCTGGTGACTGTGTGACTTGCCCCTAGGACCCCGCCTGTGCTGATGCCCGGCTGGGGCTCGTCCCAAAGCCTCGGCCTCCCCGCAGCCAGCAGAGCGGGCGGAGGGGACTCGGCCCCGGCCCCCAGGCCCCCCATCAGCATCTCGGGGCTCCTGCAGCGGCAGCAGTCAGGCAAGGACGCGGCTGCCTTGGGGGTGTGAGCAGCGTGGCGTGTGCTGAGCGGTGTCTGAGCTTCTGCTGGTGCCTGGGCGCTGGTGGTGCTCACACGGCGTCTCTGGTCTGTGCCCGCAGGGTCTGCCAGCCTCGGCAGCCTCCCGCCCAGGAGGTGACATCCGCCGTGCCCGCCGCTCCCGCCGCCCGCCACCCGCCACGCGCTCACCACCAGCGCAGAGAGGCAGGGGGTGGGTTTTCCGTGTCCCCTCCACGCGGTGCTCTGGCAGTGCCGTCAAATAAAGCCTTTTCTGGTTCCCGAGGCCTTAAACTCCTTCCTGGTGCCAGGCCTCCTACACACGGGGTGCCGCGAGCAGCGTCTCTGAGGCTTTCCCGTCAGGCAGGTGCAGAGCGGGGAGGTCACACGGCCGCCGGGGGAGGCCCAGGAGCGCCTTGGCCTGACCCGCCCGCCAGCTGGCCAGCAGCTCGAGCCTGGTGACCGTCGGCTGTGACTCCCCGTGACTCAACATGACGCTGTTCCGGTGACTGACTCCCCATCGCACGCACATGCTGGCACACTCACGCATGCAAGCACATATGTCACACATGCACCATTTCTTCTGAGCCGTGGCCACGGACACCAGCTGTGTCAGGGCCGTGGCTGTGGTCGCGGTTCTCGTCTGGCTGCTCTGGCGTTTCCTGTGGCCGGTGGCCTGTCACGGAGCCACGGGTTGGGGCGTGGCCGCGTGCTCAGAGGAGGCGTGTGCCCGCGGGCGGGGTCTACGTGCCGGGTGGGGGCACCGGGGAGCCCAGGCTAGGCGAAGGGGGCTTCCCTGTGGAAGCGACGCCTGGCAGACCTTGTGGTGGGGAAGCTCCCAGCCCAAAAACCCGCCTCAGAAATGTGTTTCCGCCACACACAAGCCTCAGCACCCACCCTCCCAGCCGACCCTCGAACCCCTGCAGAGATGGGGCCGCCTCAGAGCATGTCGGACCTGCATCATCAGGGCGCCAGCATCCAGGGCGGGTCCACCCCACGGGGGTGGCAGGTGCAGCCTCGGGGCTGCGTCAGGGAAACGGAGGCCCGAGCCACGCCCAGCCCCCACGTCCTGCTCCTCGTGGCACAGGGACGTGGCGGCCTCTCCCAGCCCCTCAGGACATGCCCCAGCCACGTACACCATGCGTGAATGAACGGCGGTAACGGCTCCTCTGGGCCTCCAGCAGGGGGGTGGGCGGTGGCGTGAGCAGGCCCCGGGCGAGGACCTTCCTGTGTCCATGGTGCCCGGAGTGACCCCAGCAGTGGAGCCCTCACCCAGCCCCCCAGACCTCACGGGCGCTCGTCTGCTTCGCTCCATCCACTGCCGCCGGTTTCTGCACTTTAAGTCTGGCCGACATTCGGCGGAGGAACCATTGGCCTCGGGACTTCCCGGAGCCAAGACCCCGGCGATCCACTGGGACCCGGTGGAGCACGCTCAGCGTCCAGGGCCGGGGTTTGCTTTCTCTGCGGGCCCGTGCTGGCAGGCAGCGCAGACGGGGTTGGGGTCGGGGGTGAGGGAGGGAGGCGCCGTGTCTCCCGGCGCCCGAGGTGCACAGAGCCTGGTCCTCAGTGGGAGCCACGGGGGTGCTTTCCTGGCGCAGGCCGCGGGGCTGGGGTGCCCACCTCGGCAGGGAGGAGAGCGGGGCCACCGTGGCTTCTGAGTTCTCCACAGGGTCACCCCTCAGAGGACATGCGACAAGACCCGGTGTCGGGAGCCCCTCGCACCCAGGGCTGCAGGGCAGCTCGGCTGGCAGAGGAGGGCCAGGCCAGCGCTCAGCCTTGCAACCCTCCCCAGCTCCTGCCCCGAAAAGCCTCCTCCCGGGAGCTGGTCCCAGAGTTGCCGGGGCTGGGGTACCCCCCGGCGGGCGGGCGGGCGGGCGGGCCCAGGGCCAAGGCACGGGCTGGAGCCGCCGCCACCTCGTCCTGCACGCCGGCCGCCTTCCAAGCGCGAAGGGCTCGGATCCGGTCCTTGGAAGCGTTTCCAGATGTTTTTGGCATCGGAAGGACCTTCCGTGGACCTGGGAGCGCGGCCGGCCGGGCGGGAGGGCGGGGGCCCGCCTACCCCGTGGGCACCTTTGTCATCTGCACGTCAGCACGCGGCCCCAGGAATGCCCGCTCTTTCCAAAGAAAACAGGCCGGCGGGCGCCCGGCGTGGGGGGACTCGGGGATCAGGGCCCCTCCCCGAGGGCGCCCGCCGGGCCCAGCCTGCGTCCCCCCCCCAGCAGCAGGACCTCGTCCCTCCCGGAGAGCTGGCCTGCGCGCGGGCAGACGAACACGCTGACTCCCGCTGTGCACACGCATGCTCCAACACACGTGTGCACCCTGGTGCGTGCCCACCACACACGCAGCAGCTCCGGGTGACGCCCCAGGGGCCCTGAGACCCGCACCGGCTGGGCTGGCACCCTGCTGGCCCGGCCCGGTCCCAGCAGAGTGCCCGGCGGTGACGTGTGGACAAGGTGCCCACGGGACTCGGAGCAGCAGCTGGAGGCAGAGGCACCCTCGCCTCGGGGTTGGGGGCAGCCGCCGTGGCCTGGGGGCGGGGGAAGGGAGCTGGAAGCCTGCCCTCCGCCCCCAGGTCCGGGGCTGACCACCGGAGCGAGGACCCTCGGGGACAGCTGCCTCCGACACGGCCCCGCAGCCCTGTCCCCGCCTCCCGCCGCCGCCGGCCGCTCCAGCAGCAGCGGCCTCCGCGCCCCGCGCGCTCCTCAGGAAGCTGGTGTATTTGCGATGCGGAAAGCTCAGCCAACTCTCAGAACGGGCCGGTTTTCCAGTGGAAACTGTAACGTGAGCCCAGAAGCCTTCTCACCCGCTCGCCGCGCAGACACCCCGACGCCCCCTCCGCCGTGAGGCCGGCGCCGGCTCCGTGGCCACGCCAGGCCGGCTCCCGCCTTGCCAGCACAGTCCCGACCACAGGGCCTGCCCCCCAGCCCCTCTGCTCAGGCCGGGACACCCACCCCGCCCCCACACATGCCGGGCCCGGCCCCGAGCAGGGCTGGCTGCGGACCCCCGGCAGGATGGCCAGGCCACACGCTCTGGGCCCAGGGGGGGGCGCCAGGGCCGGGAGGAGGTGCCCGAGGCTTTGGCACAAACCCCCCGTGGCGCCCACACCCAGCCCGCGGCCAGCCTGAGCCTGTCACGCCAGGCCCCAGCTGGCCAGCGGGGGGCACGCGAGGCCTGCCCGTGGGCACCCTGCTCACGCCCTGCTAACACCCCTCAGGAAGCCCAACGCCTGGCAGACGCCTTATGCTCCAAGGGCGCCCTCAAAGCCATGACCCCTGACCCCAGGCACCCGGCATCTGAGCTGAGAGCCAGAGTGGTTGTGGTGCAGTTTCCAGGACCCTCGGCCCGACCAGTCCTCCCACCAGGGCCGGGACCCTGGCTGCACCCCGGGACTCGCCAGCCACTCCCCACCCCGGGAAGAGCCCTGTCTCCAGCCGCTTCCGCTGAAGCAGCAAAACACGGGGCAACGGTTATGGACTTTGCAACCCAGAGCTTCCGGCAGACAGCCCCACACTGTGCAGGGGTTTGGCGGTGAACAGATGAACAATGGTCCCTGAAGACCTCACCGCTGGCACGGGGCAGACGCAGAGGTTCCTGGGAATGCTCTCCCCTTCCCCACCGCCTCCCCATGGCCGAGATCTGTCCTGACCCCAGGCCACCCTCCCTCCCGGGCACCGAAGGCCAGGGCGGCTCAGCCTGCTGTCCCTGACCCTCCCAGGGCGTCTGTTCTCACTGCCCCTGCGAAACCCCAAGCCCCCGGGCAAAGGAGCCCCAGAGGACAGACCCCGGGGCCGGGCACACCTCGCAGCACCCGAGGCTGCTCCCTGGGTGCCGGGTGCTGAAGGCCACAGGAAGTCAGCCCCACCCTGGGCCTCCCACTTCCAGGTGGGCTGGGGCCAGGCCAGCCCAGGGTCCAGCTCGCAGGCCTGAGGTGAGGGCGGCCCGCCCCCGCTGCCCCTGCCTGGCACCTGAGAACCGCTGTGTCCCTGTGGGTGCCCGTCCCCAGGTGGCACCTGCAGGGCCCGGCCAGCCGGCGGCGGGAGGCTGCCTTGGTGGATCTGCCAGCGAGGGCGGGTCGGCCCTCGGGGGCAGGATGGAGGCGCAGTGAAGGGACTCCAGGCGCCGTCCCTCAGGAGGCACAGGCTCAGGCGAGGCCGCGACTCCCTGAGAGGGAGGCCTCCCGCGGTGGCCATGCCGGGGGGACCCAAGGAGACCCCTGCAGCCTCCTGAACAGGCCCAGGAGTCCTCAGGCCCATTGTGGGGGGATCTGGCACAGAGGGGAGGTGTCAGGGGGATAGAAAGGGTCTCACACAGCCACATGCACCCGCAGGTACATGCACATGCACATGCACACAAACATACATGCACATAGACATACATGCACTCAGGGCACCATTGCATGTCCTGGGTTTGCCTGACAGGATGTGGCAGAGAGGACAGCTTCCCAGACAGCACCCTTCAGACCCAGCGACCCTCCTCGGCGGGTGAGGGGCCAGCTTGGCCTTAGGACGGGGCAAACCCTGTCGGTCCGTCTGCCGGGCCTGGGCCAGCCCCGCCCCACTCCTTCAGTCTGGGGCCCGGGTTTGCGGTGGGGAGAGAGCAGGAGGTGTCGGGGGCGGGGTGCAGGGGCCTCCTCTGGTGGGAGAGCAGGGTCTGCCCGGGACCTGCCCTCTGCCTGCTCAGAGTCTGCCCTGGGTGGGGGAGGGGCCGCTGGAGGTGAAGGGGAGACCTGGGAGGGGGGCCTGGGCTTCCAGCCCCCAGCCAGGGGGAACCTGCCTCCTGCTGGGGGGGCCCGGAGCGCTGGCCTGGGACCTGGGTGCAGCCTGCCCCTCCCAGGAGCCTCTCCGCCGGGCTGGGCCCTGGCGTCCACGGCCCTGGCGAGAGGTCTGCGGTGGGTGAGGCTTCTGGCTGGCGCCCCCCCCCCCCCCCCGCATTTCCTCTTGGCCCGCAGACTCCCGGCGGCCTCGGGAACAAAGGGTGGATTGTGCCCCGCTCCGGGCCTGCTCCCGCCCAGCGCTGCCCCTGACGGGCCCCGTGGGCGATGTTTGTGTTTGCAGCCAAGCAAGGCTCCTCCGGCCAACCTGCGAGCTCTGAGAGCGCCAGCCGTGGGCACCGGCGGCCGGCCTGGGGCTGGGGCTGGGGCTGGGGCTGGGGCTGGGGCCTGGGGCTGGGGCTGAGGCTGGAGCCTGGGGCTGAGCCTGGGACTGGGACCTGGGGCTTGGGCCTGGGGCTGGGGCTGGAGCCTCGGCCTGGGGCCGGGGCTGGGGCTAGGGCCTGGGGCCTGGAGCTTGTGGCCTGGAGCTGGGGCTGGAGCCTGTCTCAGCCAATTGCCCTGCCTTCTCCCAGCACCCCCATGTCCAGCCCCCCCGCACACCAAGGCAGGGCCTGCCAGCACCTTCCCCCGGGCATCACGTCCTGTTGCCCGCCAGGCCCCCACGTGCCAGTCTGTCCACCAGCCCCGTCCCAAGCCTCCGGGTGCTGCTGCTTCGGTGGCTTTGGCAGGAGGCAGGATGGAGGCACGGGGCCCCGGCTCCCCGCCGCCTGCACCACCACCCACGCCCGGTCCACCACCCTCCTCCCACCGACATTCAGTGAGCACCCCTGCGCACAGGAATGGGGCAGAGCCCGGCCCTCCGGAGCCCACGGGCAGGGACGTGGCAGAGGACGGGCACCCACGCCCAGCGCCACCCGTTCCCCGTGGGCCCAGCGTCCCGTCTGCAGCCCCCGCCACCCGCAGGCAGTGCAGTCCCACCTCCGACACCCTGCCCTCCAACACTCAGACCTCGGACACTGGGCCCTCACACTCGGACCCCGCACCCTGCCGTGCTCCAGGCCCAGCCCATGCCCGGTGACAGCGGCCCTTCACCAGGGAGCCGGCGGGCTGGGCTCCAGCAGGCGGAGCGGGGGCGCCGTCCTCACAGAACTGGGCACAGGCTCGCCCGGCCGAGCCCCGGGCAGGGATCCCAGCTCAACCCTGTGTGTACCCCCTGCTGAGGGCTCCCGGCAGCCCCATCCCGGCTGTGGGTTCGGCTCCGTGACCGAGAAGGAGCTTTGTGGCGGCCAGGGGAGCGGAGCGATCGTCTTGGAGGGGGTCCAGGAACGAACCGGGGAGGGGGCTTCGGGGGATGGGGGCGGACGTGGAGGGAGAGCCGTGAAAGAAGACGGAACTCGCCTCTGAGGCCGGCTGCTCCGTCCCCCCGGGAGCCGGGCCTGGGCTCCCCTCCAGCCACAGACCCTGGACCCTCTTCCCGCCACCAAGGAGGAGGAGGCGGAGGGTTGGCGTGGCCGGTGGCTCCGGGGCTGAGGACTGGCCGTGCCCAGGCTGCAGAGAGTGGGGGAGGATGCTGACCCAGAGGGTGCGGTGGGCGCTGGCCACTGTACCAGAGGCTGGGCCGCTGGGCCATCCCCCTGGGAGCCAGCAGTGACACCCTCACAGAGGAGGCTGGGGGAGGTGGGGGGTCCGCAGGGACAGAGTCCGTGCCCCCCTCCCCGAGCTGGCTGCCCCCTGCTCACACGGCAGGCCTGCAGCTGGGTGGCCTCAAGGCCCTGGAGTCCAGGTCCCAGGGCACGGCGGGCGGAGGGGGGGTTCTGGCCAGGGAATGAGCAGCTCAGGGTGCCCACTGGGGGCTGGGCAGTGGCCGCTGAGATGAGGCGGGGGCAGCCGTCCAGACGGAGGGCTCATCCCTGGAGACGGGCAGCTTCCCGGAAAGTCGGGGTCTGGGGGGACACGCTGCCCCTGCCTCATGCGAGTCCCCATCCTTCTGGCCCAGGCCGGCCCCCCGAGGCCCACCTGCACCGGCCCCTTAGGGTGGACGCCGCCTTCGGGCAAAGACCCAGCCTGCTGCCAGCCTCCTCCTCCTCCTGCACCTCCTCTTCGTCCTCTTCCTCAGGCCCCACACGGACCTGGACCCCCTATGGGCCCCTCCCCCAGGGGCAGGTGCGGCCAGCATCCTCAGTGGAGCCTCCTCCCCGTCTGCCCAGGCGGGCGTCCTGCACAGCCCTCCTTCCGGGGCCAGGGGCGGTGTTGGGGGACACGGTGGGACAGCTCGCCTT
Source organism: Lasiurus cinereus (assembly GCA_011751065.1). Lineage (NCBI taxonomy): Eukaryota > Metazoa > Chordata > Mammalia > Chiroptera > Vespertilionidae > Lasiurus > Lasiurus cinereus. The sequence goes on from JAAGEH010001233.1 coordinate 19,565, forward strand.
TGCCTGGGACTCACACGCACCCCCTCCACTGCCACGGGGCCCAGCTCCTCCAGGGCCCGGCCAGACCCCGGCCCTCACCTGTGACACAGGGTCAGGCCGGCGCCCACCCCTCCAGCCAGCTGTGGGCACCGTCACCCCCGCCGCCCAGGGCCAGATGCAGCGGGAATGGGGGTGGGGACCTTGGGCCCACGCACCCCCTCACCTGGGGCTGCTGTGACCCTTCACCCGTCCCCCGCTTGCCACCTGGGCCCCAGCGTGAGCCTCAGCCCAGCCACGGCGGGCGTCTTGAGGTCACCTTCCCGGGGGCTCCCCCACCCATGCGAGCAGCGTGCGCCCCTCCCCAGAGCAGCCGACGGGGCCCTCCGATCTGCACTCCTGGTGAGAGGGTGGGGCTCAGGGCAGCCTCTGGGGGTGGCCGTGCCCCTCGGCCCAGGAGAGAGGCCGGCACCAGGGTCAGGGGGCGGGGGAGGGGCCTGCAGGCTGCAGGTCTCAGAGTGAAGGCCGGACCCACATGCTGTCTTCTCACCAGGCAAACACCAAGTCAGGGCGCTCCCCAAAGCACCAGCCTGCACCCCGAGGAGCCTGTGCCGAGGATCCCTACCCAGAGCCGCGCCGATGCCCAAACCTTGCACAGGCAACAGCAGCCCAGGGCCCAGGGTGCTGGGCTGGGCCGGGGTGGGGGCGGGGGTTGAGCGTCGACCTCTGAACCTGGAGGTCACAGTTCGATTCCCGGTCAGGGCACAGGCCTGGGTTGTGGGCACATCCCCAGTGGGGGGCGTGCAGGAGGCAGCTGGTCCATGCTTCTCTCTCATCAGTGATGTTTCTCTCTCCCTCTCCCTTCCTCTCTGAAATCAATAAGAAAATACATTTTAGCCGAAACCGTTGTGGCTCAGTGGATAGAGCGTCGGACTTCGGGCTGAAAGGTCCCAGGTTCGATTCCGGTCAAGGGCATGTACCTTGCTTACGGGCACATCTCCAGTGTGGGGCGTGCAGGAGGCAGCTGATCAATGTTTCTCTCTCATTGATATTTCTGACTCTGTCCCTCTCCCTTCCTTTCTGTAAGAAATCAATAAAATGTATATTTTTTTTAAATACATTTTAGCCAAAACCAATTTGGCTCAGTGGATAGAGCGTTGGCCGGCGGACTGAAAGATCCTGGGTTCGATTCCTGTCAAGGGCATGTACCTTGGTTGCAGGCACCTTCCCAGTAGGGGATGTGCAAGAGGCAGCTGATCAATGTCTCTCTCTCATCGATGTTTCTAACTATCTCTCTCCCTTCCTCTCTGTAAAAAATTAATAAAATATATTTTTTTAAAAAGAGGCCAGCAGAGTGGGTGTCACAAGGTCCTGCCCAGACGGGAAGCCCGAATTCAGGTTCAAGCCCTGCTGAGCTGACTGTGCCCCCTCCACACTGACCCTTTCCCCTCCCCCCCCCGGGCAGCGGGGCCTGGGAAACTGGGGACCTCCCTCTGCTTCCAGAGGCCGGGCCCACTCAGCCGCCTCTGGGGCCCTGCCTCCCACTGACCCGGCCTCCCGGGTCCTCCCTGCCCACTCAGCCGCCTCTGGGACCCTGCCTCCCACTGACCTGGCCTCTGGGGCCCTGCCTCCCACGGGCTCACATTCCAGGCGGCTCCTTGTGGGGGGAAAGGGACCTGGAGTCGGCCTGCCAGGGCCCAGGCACAGCCTTGGACAAGAATGACGCCACAGGCATGTATTTCCCGGAAAATACAGTGTCTGAGCCCTTAACATAAGCCTCGAACCCAAGGGTCCCGGCTCCCCCACCCGCCCCAGGGCACTCCCGGGCCGTCGGGGCGAGGTCGCTGGACTCAGAGGAGGCCCAGCTGCCGGCCCACCTGCCCCGGCCGGGCCCCTCCACAGCCCGGGGTGCGCGGCCCCAGAGCTTCTCCGCCGGCTGCTGGTGCCAGGCCCCGGGCAGGGGTGCCCCCCATGTCCCAGCCCCGGGGGCCAGCTCCCCCACAGGGAGTCCGCCGGACTCTGCACCCCACTTCACAGCAGCCCCCCACGCCCGCCCCACCGGCCCGCAGGTCCTCGGGCTCTGGGCCAGATCACCTGGGGGCACCCCTCTCAGCCCCTCCGTCAGGTCCAGGCCCTCGTGAACCCCACACAGCACCCCCAGGCGTCCTTGACCCTCTGCCCCCTGTGCCGAGCCAAGTCTGTGTCCACCCCTCCTCCTCCCCCGTGCTCCTGTGTCCCCGGTCCCCTGGCCCGGCCCCAGGACAGGGCTCTGACCTCCTGCCAGGCCTCCAACACAAGGCCCGAGGGGGCAGGGCCGCCCCAGGGCCCCTCGCCGCGGCCTCTGTTGTGCTGCCCGTCCCTGGCATCGCCGGCAGGCCGGACAGCTGCGGGCGGCTCGGCTCGCCTTTGAAGCCGCCGGGCGGTCACACCCCAGGGTGGCAGAGCCCCGGCCGCCCTTTCAAGTTCCCGCCTTCAAGGGGACCAGCTGACTGTGCCCGGAGCGGAGCGGAGGGGAGACGGCGGGCGGGCGCAGCACCTGGGGCTGTGCCCGCCTGGCACCCCGCCCGCCCGGCACCCTAGGCCCCACCCAGGCAGGACAACAGGGGGCTCCTGAAAGGGCCCACCCGGCCTGGTTATGTTGGGGGTCACTTGGAGGACACAGTGGATCCCCGTCCTCCCCCTCCAGACTAGGAGCCCCAGGGCCGGGCCCAGACCCCCCTCCCTTCCTCCCGCTCGCCCCGCACCCAGAGAGCCCCTCAGAGCTGGGGCAGTGGCGTCTGTGTCCCCATGGGTGGACCCGTGGCGTTGGCAGCTGCCCGCCAGCCTTGGTGCCCTGGCCAAGGGCATCTGGGGCCTGGTCTGTGTGAGTCCGAGTCCGGGGCAGCCACCACAGAGCGCGCAGGGGCGTGGCCCAGCCTGGGCCTCCCTGGGTGACGGGGCTCCTCCTGGTTCCTGAACTCCCCCCACACCCTGGCGTGTCCTGCCCCTCCAGCCCCCCACGGCCGCACACCCCACCCCAGGCCCCCCCTTGCACCCTAGACCCCGGCCTGAGAGTCCTCCAGGGAGCAGAGTGGGGGTGACCCTGAGCAGAGCGCACAGCCCATCAGCGCCTGCCTGTGAGCAGGTGTCAGCGCTGGTCCGAGATTCCCCAGCCCACACGCCTCACCCGCCTGCTCTCCCCTGTCCCACCCACCACGGAAGGGGACCCGGGGCTGTCCACTCGGGGTGTGAGGAAGGGAGAGTCCGTCCTGGGGGTGGGGGGCAGGCCGTCCCCATGCACCTCTGCAACGTGGGGACGTGGCACCGAGGTCCTTGAGCTGGAGACAGCCCAGGGACAGGCCGGCATGTGGGGTCAGAGCTGGGGCCGGGGCTGGGGGTCTAGAGGCCGTGGGGAGCCCGCCCCTCCTGCAGCACCTGAGGACGAGGGAGCAGGAGAAACATGAGGACGGGGGAGGGGGGCTAGAGTGCTAGGGTGTGGCCTTGGGTAGGGGGCTGGGTCCCTGAACAGCCCAGCACCCCTGAAACGGGCCCCTCCCCCATTCTCGGGAGCCCAGGCCCCAGGCCCTCCCAGGCCCTGCCAGGCCCTGCCGTGTTCATGAGACTTCCCGGGGGCCGAGGGCCATCCCCTTGGGGCCCCCGTGGACACGAGGCCAAGAAGGGCCCAGGCACAAGGCCAGGCTCCCCGTCCCCTAGAGGGTCTGAGGGCTGCCTGCCCCCACCCCCAAGGGCCGGCCCCTCGCTATTCCCCGACCTTGTGTCCAGATGGCTCGCTGCCCAAGGTCCCTCCACCACTGGACAGAGGTCTCCCTGCTGCCAAGGTCACCCCCTCCCCCTCCCCCCTTCCCCCTTGATTAAAACCCAATCGTGCTGCTCCCCCAGCCCCAACCGAGCCTGCTCTCAGGGGACATCGCTGTGGGCCTCCATCTGTGACCCAACGGCTTCTCGGTCACTGCATGCCCGCCCCCAGCCGCCCGCTCACGGCAGGGCATCCGGCCGAGGGTGCAGGCCTCCCAGGGCCCCCACAGGTGGTCTCCAGCACCCGGGCCGGACCATCCAAGCAGGGCCTTCCTGAGGGACAGGAGTGGGGTCCCCAAGGAGGCATGTGGGGTGATGTTAGGATAAGGGACTTGCCCTGCACAGCCTGGAGGCCCTGAGGGTGCAGCCCCGGGAGCCAGTGAGGAGGGGCCCCAGTGTGAGAAGCTGAGGGAGGGGTGCCCGCCCTGACCTTGGGGAGCCCAGCAGTGCCTGGGAGGACGGGGGTGTCCCATCCAGCAGGTCAGAGCCTGTCCTGGTGGAGAAGCCAGACCCAGCGCCGGCGGGCGGTGCCCGGGACCCCAGCAAGGCCTTGCCCTCGGCCAGATGCCGGCGGCTCCGCTATCATCGCGTCATCTCAGCGCCTTCTCCCCAGAGGCTGCACCCCGGCTGGAGGGCGCCCCGCCCCCAGCACTGGCCACGCGCCCTAGAGCCTCAGCGTCCCCACGGGGAGCAAGGCCCGGGCACAGCCTGGGGCGCTAGGCGAGGGTGCCCACAGGCAGGAGGGGCTGGGGTAGAGGTGACCCCACAGCCCAGCCCTCGGAGGGCCTGCCGAGCCCAGAAGGTGGGGTTAGGGGGCTGCACCCAGAGAGGGACCCTCACTGGGCACTGGGCCGGGTGCCAGCCCTGCAGCTACCACAGAGGCGTGGGGGGGCGGGGCTTCTGTCCAGGGGACTGAGAGCGAGCCCTGGACACCCAGGGCCCAGGCCGGACCTCAGGCCCAGCAATGGCACGCAGAGCCCAAGACGCAGGCCTCCATGGGCACATGTACATACACGCGTGCGTACAGACACAGGCTCACACACATGCACACAGACCCATGGTGCACTCACACACACGTGTAGATATGAGCCCATATGCACACACACATGTAGAGACAGGCTTACACTTGTACACAGACCCATGGTGCACTCACACATATGTAGATACAGGCACACATGCGCACACATGTACAGACACAGGCTCACACATGTATGCACAAGCCCATGGTGCACTCATGCACACGTGTGTAGACATGGCCGTCCCACAGGTGTGTAGACACAGCCCCACATGCACACACACGTACAAACACAGGCCCACAGGGTCGCACCTGTACAGATACACACACACACACACACACACACACGTGCACTCCTCTGTACAAAGCACACACAGGCAGAAACACCGGTTTAGAGAAAAAGGATGCACATTTTTCTTGTTTAACAAAATAAATTAAATATACGAAGCTTCAGCTCAAACTCTATATAAAATTACAGAGGTCGGGGGGGGCCCCCTCGGGCCGCAGGGCAGGGGGTGCCTGGCCCCCAGGGGGACGCTCAGCTCGGCCCCCAGAGAGGCCGGGCCGGTGCCCAGCGCTCCTCCCCCCACTCATATTATTATCTTCATTTTAAATATAAATACCAGGCGCCCGCTCTCCGCAGGGAGGCCGGGGGGACGAGGCACTCCCAGCGGGACCCCAGCCTCTCCGGACGGGACGGGACAGGACCTGGGCCCACTATGCCAACGCTCAGCCCAGGACACGGGGCCGACTCCCGCACACCGGACAGGTGGTGGCAAAAATAGCACCCACCCGCCCAGCAGGGCGGCGGCGGCGGGCAGGGGCGGGCCGGCGGGCAGGGGTTTTGGTTTGCGAAGCTGGGGGCTCTCAGATCTCCTGCCAGGCTGGGCGGCGCCCGCACCCGTGAGCCTCCTCACAGGCCCAGGGCTTCCTGCACGGAGAGGGCAGGCGTGCAGGCGTGTGTGTGTGTGTGTGTGTGTGTGTGTGTGTGTGTGTGTTCCTCGCACAGGGCACCCGGGCTGCTGGCCCAGTCCCTCCCCTGTGCCCTTCCCCCTGCAGCCTTGGTGCCCACCACCTGGCCCCTCCTCCAGCCGCCCCCAGCCGCCCCCACCTGCCCCCCACCCCGCTGTGTGCGCCCCCAGGAGCCGCACCCCTAGCACTGGTAGTGGATGTGCTGGTGCTGGTGGACCTTGCCCTCCACGTGCGAGTGCGTGTGCGAGTGCGTGTGCGTGTGCGTGTGGGTGTGCAC
>JAAGEH010001235.1:0-12110 GCA_011751065.1 Lasiurus cinereus
CAGAGTGCATGCAGATGTGTCCCCACACCCATCGCCGGTTCCCATTTTTAAATTATCATTATTTGTGTTTTAGATAAACTCAAACTCGGGAGCGTGAAGGGACGTACTTGAGGTTGATGAAAATACCTGTGGGAGCTCCAGGTTAACCCCAAATTTAATGATGTTGAAGCTCATATCATTTTATGCTGCCCCTTAATTTAAGAAATGTTCACAGGAAGAATCTTGCTTGCATTTACTATTATGTGGTTTTAAAATATGTGTGCTTGCCCTAACCGGTTTGCCTCAGTGGACAGAGCATCATCCTGCGGACTCAAGGGTCTCGGTTTTGACTCAGGTCAGGGGCCCGTACCTTTGTTGTGGGCACATCCCCAGAATGGGATGTGTATGAGGCAACTGGCTAATGTTTCTCTCTTTGATGTTTCTAACTCTCTATCCCTCTCCCTTCCTCTCTGTGAAAAATCAATTAAGAGATACTGAAAAATATGTGTGCTTGAGAAAATCTTTCGTGAGTTATATAACCTAACAGATGTTTTAGCATCATCATCATCATCATCACTCTCAAACTGTCTATTCAGAATCCCCTTCAGTTTTCAGAAAAATGTTTAAACATTCTTTAATGCATTGTAGTAAACTTATTCCATCTAAAATGCTGTCCAATTTTACTTTTTCAGAGCCCTGGAAGGATACTTAATTACCCGGTATGTGCCTCAATTCAACCATCATTCTTTTTTCATTGGCCATTTTTCATTCTTATTATTATGAGCCAGGATTATTTTTTAAAATCTTTATTATTTAAAGCATTAAATATATTCTCCTTCCCTCCATGGACTCCTCCTAGCAGCCCCCACCTCCACCTCAGGACTTCACCACCCTATTGTCTCTGACCATGGGTTATGCATATGTGCATTGCAAGTTCTTTGCTTGGTCTCTTCCCACTCACCCAACCTCTCATGGACCATTTTAATGCTTCTGAATGAGAGTGAGGCTTAGATTTCCCAAAGATTTCACTTTATAATTATGTCTTCAAAAGCCTCTCTGATTGACTTTATCATCTGGCTTTTTACTGACCTTGATACCTATTCTTACCCATATTCATATTCGTTCCTCACTGACTTAACCTCTACTAAATCTGAGAACTCTCCTCAGGTAGACCACCTTCACTTGTGTACCCTGTTCAACACCTCCTTCAATCCTGTCAATGAAAAGATGATCCGCAGACATTATTTTGCATACTATGCGCTACCTCGTTCTAGCCTGGAACCATTTCACACAGCCACTCAAATATTATAGGTACTGGAAAGATTAGGAAACAATTACTTGATACCCTTTGTAATACGTTTCTTCTCTCAATTGTACATTAAGACCATTTCATAAGCTTTAGGTGTTTTTTTTTTAAAAATAAATGTTTATTGTTCAGATTATTACAGTTGTTCCTCTTTTTTCCTCCCATAGCTCCCCTCCAGCTGGCTCCCACTCCACTCTCTGCCTTTACCTCCCTCCCCCATTGTCCTCATCCATAGGTTTATAATTTTTGTACAGTCTCTTCCTGTACCTGAGTCACCTCTTTCCCCCTGAGAATTATAAGTCCACTCCCTTTCTATCCCCCTAATTCTATTATATTCACCAGTTTATTCTGTTCATCAGATTTTCAATTCACTTAACTTTTAGATTCACTTGTTGATAGATATGTATTTGTTGTTCATAATTTTTATCTTTACTGTATTCTTCCTCCTCTTCTTCTTACAGAGTACCTTTCAGCATTTCATATAATACTTGCTTTAGTGTTGATGAACTTTAGTTTTTTCTTATCTGTGAAGCTCTTTATCTGCCTTCAATTCTGAATGATAGCTTTGCTGGATAGAGTAATCTTGCTTGTAGGTTCTTGCTATTTATCACATTGAATATTTCTTACCACTCCCGTCTGGCCTGCATAGTTTTGGTTGAGAAATCAGCTGACAGTCGTATGGGTGCTCCCTTGTAAGTAATTAACTGTTTTTCTCTTGGTGCTTTTAATATTCTCTCTTTGTCTTTTGCTCTTGGTATTTTAATTATGATGTGTCTTGGTGTGGTCCTCTTTGGATTCCTTTTGTTTGGGGTTCTGTGTGCTTCCTGGACTTGGAAGTCTATTTCTTTCACCAGGTGGGGGAAGTTTTCAATTATTATTTCTTCAAATAGGTTCTCAGTATCTTGCTCTCTCCTTTATATTTTATTTTTTTGAGGAAATTAATATATATATATATATATATTTAAATTAAATCTTTGTTATTCAGATTATTACATTTGTTTTTCTTTTTTCCCCTCCATAGCACCCCTCCACCCAGCTCCCACCCTTCCCTCCCTCCCATTGATCTCATCCATAGGTGTATGATTTTTGTCCAGTCTCTCCCTATACACCCCTCATCCCTTTCCCCCTGAGAATTATCAGTTCACTCCCTTTCTGTGCTCCTGGTTCTAGTATATTCACCAGTTTATTCTGTTGATCAAATTTTTAATTCACTTAATTTTTAGATTCACTTGTTGATAGATACATATTTGTTGTTCATAATTTTTTGACTTTAATCTTTTTCTTCTTCCTCTTCTTAAAGAGTACCTTTCAGCATTTCATATAATACTGGTTTGGAGTTGATGAACTCCTTTAGCTTTTTCTTATCTGTGATGCTCTTTATCTGCCCTTCAATTCTGAATGATAGCTTTGCTGGACAGATTATTCTTGGTTGTAGGTTCTTGTTATTCATCACGTTGAATATTTCTTGCCACTCCTGCCTGGCCTGCATCGTTTCTGTTGAGAAATCAGCTGACAGTCGTATGGGTGCTCCTTGTAGGTAATGAACTGTTTTTCTCTTGCTGCTTTTAATATTCTCTCTTTGTCTTTTGCTCTTGGTATTTTAATTATGATGTGTCTTGGTGTGGTCCTCTTTGGATTCCTTTTATATGGGGTTCTATGTGCTTCCTGGACGTGTAAGTCTATTTCTTTCACCAGATGTGGGAAGTTTTCAGTCATTATTTCTTTAAATAGGTTTTCAGTATCTTGCTCTCTCTCTTCTGGCACTCCCACAATTCTGATGTTGGTACGTTTGAAGCTGTCCCAGAGTCTCCTTACATTATCTTCACATTTTTGGATTCTTTTCTCTTCTTGCTTTTCCAGTTGAGTGTTTTCTGCTTCTTTATATTTCAAATTTTTAACTTGATTCTTGCCTTTCTCTAGTCTGCTGTTAGGACTCTGTATAATATTTTTATTTCAGTCAGTGAATGTTTAATTTCTAGTTGGTCCTTTTTCATCTTTAGTTGGACCTTTACCATCTCTAGTTGGCTCTTTTGCATCTCTAGTTGGTCCTTTTTCATCTCCTCTTGGCTCTCCCTGAGTTTATCCAACTTTTCTAGCATATTCTTGAAAAACCTTATAAGCGTGGTTTTGAACTCTATATCCAGTCATTTTTTCCCCTCCATTTCTTTTGTTTGTGATCCCTTCCCTTGTCTCGGCATTTTCACTATGCCAGGGAAACTTCTTTGTTGAATTCAGCCTTATAATGCCAGACTTGAAAAACCGAAGAAGCCTCTGTTGAGCTTGGGATGGGTGGAGTCTCAGGGCTTAAGGGACCTGCTTGCCTTCCAATCGGTCCCGCCCTCCACGGCCCCTGAGTCTCACGTGACTGGGTAATCGCTGGAGCGGTCCTTGTGCACGTGTGCCTGCAGTGCCTCTAACCGCTGCCTTTCCCGCTCCCCTGCGAACCAGGACCACACGAGTCTAGGTCTCCAGGGTTTTGCCCGAAACAGGGGCTCAGTGGAGTCAGAAATGGCACAGTTGGGAGGGTCTGTCTCCCGCCCACTCGAGAAAGTCAGCGGCACAATCAGCAATCTGTCCTTCGCGCAGTGCCGTGCGCGCCGCCACCAGCCCTCTGATCTTTCGCGACTCCCCTAAATTTCCATGCACCTCTCCCTTTTCACAGTCCAAACTCACCCTGTATGAGTTTCGGCTGGATCTGGGGTTTAGTGTCGTAAGAGAAGGGGTTCAATGACATTGGGAGTCTCCGTTTCCCTCCCACCAGAGAAAGCCAGCCAGGTACTCCCGCTCTCTCAGCGCCTGCGTCTCCATACCTCAGCTTTTTGCAGCTCCTCTGGGTTTCTGTGAGCCCCTCTCTTTCCTTCTAGCTGTAGAACTTCCACTCAGCCAGCTTTCCTGTGGTTCTGGATGATGTTCGTTCTGTCTTTTAGTTGTAGTTTTGAAATTGTGCGAGGCAGCAGTGTAGGTGTTTACCTATGCCGCCACCTTGGATTCTCCCCCTCTCTCTCTTCTTTTGGCACCCCCATAATTCTGATGTTGGTACGCTTGAAGTATCTCCACATTTTTTGATTATTTTTTCTTTTTACTTTTCCAGTTGAGTGTTTTCTGTTTCTTTGTATTTCAAATCTTTACTTGATCTTTCATTCCTCTAGTCTGCTGTTAGGTTTCTATATAATATTTTTTTAATTCAAACAGTGTATGTTTAGTTTCTAGTAGATCCTTTTTCATCTCTAGTTGGTCCTTTTTCATCTCCTCTTGGGTCTCACTAAATTTATCCATTTTTTTCGAGGAAATTCTTAAAAAACCTTATAACCATGGTTTTCAACTCTATATCCAGTTGTTTGTTTTCCTCCATTTCTTTAGTTTGTGATCTGTTTTTTTTTTTGTCTCTACATATTTCACTATTTCCCTGAGTTGGTAGAGTAGCTTTGTATGCTAGGTGTCCTATGTGGCCCAGTAGCTCTGCCTCCCCAGTTACCTGAGATAGACACTATTGGTGCACCCCTTTGTGAACTGTGTGTAGTTTTGTTGTAGTTAATTCTTGATTGTTTTTGGTGTCACGGGGAGGAATTAACCTCCAAGCCAATTGGTTGTGAGGATCAGCTCTGTCTGTGCCTGGAGAACTTCTGTGCTGGACTCAGTCTTAAGACTTGCAAGATTGCAACAGCCTCTGTGCTGGGCTTGGATGCGGTGGAGCCTCAGGGCTGAGCAGACAGCTTTGGCTTCCTATCAGCCCTGCCCTACTCGGCTACCCCTGGGTCTCAGTGCTTCTGGGTAATCTCTGCAGCCCTCTCTGTGCATATGCTGATTCACTGTACATGCTTGCCTCCAGACCTCTGCCTTTCCGGTTCCTCTGAGTTTCTGTGTGCTCTAGGAACCCGTATGAGTCTGGGTCCCCATGGTCTCGCCCGAAACTGGGGTTCAGTGCAGTCAGAAGTGGGGTTCAGTGCAGTTGGGATTTTCTGTATCCCTCCTGCTAGAGGAAGCCAGCCAGACCCTCCTCCGCCCATCCTCTCCACAAGCCTGTCTCCGTACCTCAGCTTTTTACAGCTCCTCTGAATCTTTGTGAGTCCCTTTCTTTACTTCTAGTTGTAGAATTTTCACTCAGCCAGCTTTCCTGTGGTTCTGGATGGTGTCTGTTCTGTCTTTTAGGTTTAATTTTGAAATTGTTGTGCGAAGCAGCAGTTTAGGTGTTCACCTATGCTGCCATCTTGTTTTCTCTCCCAAGCTTTAGGTTTTGAGATTTTCACAGCATAAAGCCCATCACTTTAGGTTTTGAGATTTTCACAAAGCCCATGCTTTCACTTTATTTGTATTATTGGAATTTTATAAATACATTCATATATAGTATGTGCTCACATAACTGTGCTGGTATGTTCTGCAACTTTTAAGAGTAATGAAAGAAATGTTTCACAAGTTAATATATAGTTAAGAGGGCATTCGAATTAGATTTAATTAGTTAAGGTCCTTAATAGTGATTATGTGTACCTTTATATTTTGGCAAGTACACATGATGAATGTCTTTTATAAATTCAGAAAATGAATTATGTCTTATAATCAAGGAAGAGCCTAAGGCATGAGAGAAACTGTTTTATTCAGTAGCATGAAGGAAAATGTTTGCCAGCAAGCAGTGTGGCCAGGTTATCCGAGGTGACAACTGTCTCTACTCTCCAGGGGCCAGAGAGCTTCTGAAGCTTCCTTGTTGTCCAGAACTGCTTCACTGATTCACTGTACAGGCTAGCTTTCCCTGCAGCAGTTGGCATGTACAAATTTGTCTTCAGTACTTGTTAGGCAGCTTCAGTTGGAAAAAGTAGTTTCATTTTCATATTTGCTCATTTCATCCATTCATTCAGTCAACAGACCATCAACTTCCTATCATATACCAAGAAATGTGTTTGCTTCTGGGGATAAGATATGGTTCCGTCTAGCACTTGAAGAGCTTATAAACTAGTGATAGAGGAAGATGCACCAATAACTCAAAGAAAAATGCTTTGACTTTATTTGTATTATTGGGATTTTATAAATACATTCATATGCACTATGTGCGCACATAACCGTGCTGTTATGTTCTGCAACTTTTAAGTGAAATGATGTAAAACAAAACCAATTTTACTATATAGATTAATAAGACAAGAATTAAGGTCCTGTGGACATTATAACATAACAAAATGTTGAATTTGAGATCCTGTGGTACTACATCATTAAAATTGAAATACACCTTTAACAAAGGGCTAATAATATGAGAAATTCACATTAATGTATAAGTTACTTAGAGAGTTAACACTGAAGATTTGCATTCTGAAAGCAGCTTTGAACTTTAGATACAGATGAACTTTGTTTTAGATGCTTATAAAATTTATGCAGAGGTATCTTCTAACATGTGCCACGCTGGCACGGCCAAGGGTGAACCTGAGTGGGATGGTGAAAGGCTTAAAAAAGAGAAGAGAATGAAAGCTGGGTCTCTGTGGGACACTGCTCCCTGAGAGCACCACCGCCCACAAGCCAGCTGTTTATTTTATAGCTAATGCCACCAGTCAAAATAAAGGCATGATCAAAATGTTTATAACATTCGTACGGGTCTCAATCCTACTCAACCACATGCACCTGAACTCTATCAAGCCCACATCACTCAGGCATGTGGGGCCACGTGTTTGGACCATAGGTTCAAGCTTACAGCTACAGCTGTTGGCTATAATTATGCTGGGAGGGCTCTGCCATCCAAGCTGGGACTTGCATGTGGCTTCTTAAGGACTGTGCTCTCTCATTAATCTGAGGCTTGAACCTGTCCAAAACACTGTAGCCGTGCCCCACACTAACGTGTTAGTAACTTGTGTTGTAAATTATGTTCCTACCTTGGTGGCAGATCCATTTTTTCTGTGCTTCAGGTTATAGTCTCAAATAGGAGCTACAGGATGGAATGACTAAAACAATTTACTTCCTTTGGGTGCCCATAACCCTATAATTGCCTTATGCAGGGCTTTCTAAGTTGTTTCCATCACTATCACCACCAGAGTTCAATGACATTTCAAGTAGTCAAGGCCCCTGGAAATGATGCAGAAATGTATTGTGGCTTAGAAAATAATACTTACAGTTTACTCTGAATTTACTGCTTAAAATGTTGTATGCTATTTAATATTGATAATCATTATGAAATTGATATTGATAACTTTCAGGTGTATTAAAAATAAGTCTCTGTGTCAGATTTGTGACATTCTTATGTCTGTCTCTTGTCTTTTGGTTCATCTTGGCATCAGACATAGGGCAGTTCAACATGAGGCCCTTGCCCTAAACAGCTCCCAATGCTAAGAACTGGCAATTTACTACTATGTTTTTAATGATTGGTCAGAAAGAATCATCAAGGTAAACTCTGTGGATTTTCTTTGACTAACGAGACTCCTTTCAACATTGAAATTCTAGACTTCAGAGACCAGAATAGACCTGGGGGTGGCGAGGAGATGAGAGAGACCTAGAAGTGGAAGTATCTGAATATTGGCCTGCCTCCTAGAATTAATATTTCATGGACTTGTGTGATGGTGTCCATAATATTCTCCAGTATTTGTATGGTGCATATAAAAATAGTCGTTTATATCTAGTAATTCATCTGCAAGTCTTACTTGATTTTGAAGCTAGAGGACACTTCAACTGACAGCTGGGATTGCTGGAATTTAGTTTTTACATCTAAAGCAAAACATTTTAAGTCTACATTGAGACTCTAAGAGGGACTTTTACTTCAAAGTCCTTACAGCTTAGGATATTCTTGACCTTGAAGAAAGGGAAAATGAAGATATTGTGGTTGCACCACTTTAGAAGCAAAGCCCGAAGTTCTGTGCCTTACAGATGGTGGCATCCTGAGTGCAGGAATTTTGGAGTTGGATGGCTGAGGAGTCTTTGCATAAGCTGGAGGAAGGTCTATTTCAGGTGTGTGTTAGTGTCGTGGGGACCTCTCTCTCTTTTTTTTTTTTTTTAGAAAAAAACATCTTTTCAGATACATCTAGCCCTCCCCTGTTAAACCACTAACTCTCTGAGCAGAATTTTTCTGCCTTACAATACACATCTTTGTTTGTTTGTCTTGTTTTAATTTTAGGCAATACCTGACAGAACCTTTAACTTTAAAATTTTAAAGATGACTTCTTGCTAGTATGCTTAGGAGGAAGGAAATTTTGGATAAGATTTTGCTTCAAATACTGATCTTGCTTGTGTAGTCTTCAGTTAAAATTATCTTTGAAATATTTAAATAAACTCTTATGTAAATATTCAGTTTTTTGCCTCTTGTAGAAGGGCTTGAGGAGAAAGTCAAATGTAAATAGGATATTCCAATAAGTATTGAGTTTTTTCCTAAAATCTATAGCACTTTGGCTTAGAGCAGTGGTTCTCAACCTTTCTAATGCCGCGACCCTTTAATACAGTTCCTCATGTTGTGGTGACCCCCAACCATACTTCATAACTGTAATTTTGCTATTGTTATGAATTATAATGTAAATACCTGTGTTTTCCGATGGTCTTAGGTGATCCCTGTGAAAGTGTCATTCGATCCCCAAAGGGGTTGCGACCCACAGGTTGAGAACCACTGGCTTAGAGTTTTAAGTCAGAGGCAGGGCTGTTTGTGGATGGAATGGATTAACTGCTGCCCTGGCCTGCTTGAGTTGCACAATTTCTCTCCTCCCTTCCCCCAAAATACCCTCTGGATCTTTGGGCATCAAAGAGGCAGGAGGGGACACTTTTGGGGGCTCCCCTGCCTTTCTTTCCAAGCTGGAAAGGGAGACACCGAGGGAGGCCCTGATGAGATAGATGCCACAGTATAGAGGTGCCTGGGCTACCTACAGGACCCCCCCCCACACACACACACAAACTCCATCCTATTCCAACCCCACTGTGCTCCCATAGCAGCCCCTTGATGAGCTCACTCTTTTCTAAGCTCCCTGGAGACATAGCTCCCATGACTGTGACCATGCTCCACCCATTGCTGGTTCTGGTCACACAGCTAGAGGGAAGAAAAGGCTGAAGGCGATTCAGAGTGGGCCCTCAGCAATTCCGATGGACCTTCTCCTTGCACCCATTTCCACAGGCCTGCACCTCCTGCTTGGCCCCAGCACCTTTCCACTCAGCTCTCCCTTCTTCCTTGCCTGCACTCCCATCTGAGGGGCCAGAAGGGGCAGACCACTCAAGCAGCTCCCAGCTCTAGCTTTGTGCCACACATGGTAGGTACCCAGATGCTGGACCCAAGATAGGGGTGCTCTGCTCCAGGCACCTAGGCAACAGCAGTGGCAAGTGGGCTGTTGTCCAGGCTGAGGTGGTGCTGAATTTGGGGCTGAGCTTGCCCTAGGCGGGTGGTAGCCAGAGGAAGCCCTTCATCCCCACCCCTACCCCCTACCTGTAGCCACCATCAGATACTTGTGTATATGTGTATATGCTTTGGAAGTAAAAACTTTCTAGGGGTGGTTCAAGAAATTCCAAAAGCAAATAAGGAAATATAAGTGGAGTTGGATCCTGCTGTACTGTCAAGGGAAGTTATTCTGACATTCTCAAGATATGTTATAATGGATGCAAAAGACAATAGGCAGGCTCTGGAAAGATTTTAGCCTAGGACATGACAACCTGCCACAAACTGCTTTTAGTTAAAAAGTTTTAATTTCAGAACATCTTTTGTGGTTACTTCAGGTCAGCGTGGCTCAGTTGGTTAAACTTTGTCCCATGCACCAGGAGGTGAGGAGAGGAAATGGCAGGTTTGGAATTCGATCCTAGTAGGAGGGCAGGTGGTAGGCAACTCCCTCTCTCTCTCTCTCTCTCTCTCTCTCTTTCTCTCTCTCTCTCTCTCTCTCTCTTCCTCTTTCCCTCCTCTTTTCCCATCCTCTCTCTGAAGTCAATAAAATAATAAAGAATCAAGCATCTTTATAAAAAAACAACAGAAAAACCCTCGCAAATGTTGGATAGCAAGGAGTTGCTGGAGAGATGGAGTTAAAAAGAATGTGTGAGAACAGTAACTGCCCAAGACTTCCCTCCTCAGGACTTTATTTCAGGATACGTACTGGTGGGGCCACTTTTCCATTCACTTGTCCTGACTCAGCCTCTGTGGCCTCACTGAGGGTCATGTGTGTATTCCTCTGCCCAGCACCAAACCTACCTACTTCCTTCTGTGCCCAACACAGATCCTTCGACATTCCAAGGGAATATACTGGTTCCTCCACTCCTATAAAAAGAGTCATTACTAAATCACATTAAATCAGTGAGACTTAAATTCCTGAGTGAATAAACGAACTTCTGAGTGAACAACTTTTAATAATTGACCTAAATAAGAACAGATAAATGCTGGTGGGTTAGCAATATGAGATGCAGAATGGTGCCAACCACACACAGGACAATAGCACAGCGCCCCCCAGTGGAGTAGTGTGACTGGGAAGCAGCCCAGCATGTTTTGTGGCAGGAGAGAGCAGGAGAAATATAGAATTCATATCTGTTTTCTAGAAGGGCTTTTGCTGGAGAAAGCAGCCTTTGGCTAAGGGATATGTTCACACCTCTCAATGCCACACTCAAGCAAAAATGGCACAGAAGATACATGACAAGGATTGTCTGATGAGGATCAGATTTTTAATATGAATGAAGGATAAATGGGGACAATTCCGAATGCTTATCTAAAATGGTTAGGTAGGGTTCTAGGCAGAGTGAAAGGGTCTCCAGTTCCTATGTGGTTAACTAGTTTGCTGATGCTATTCTCTTGGTGCCTTCCCAAGTTACTTTCCCAAGTTCCTTACTGAGAATGTAAACAATGTTTTTCTCTGTGTTGACCAGTGAGCCAGCAAATATATAGTGTGTTTAAGGTACAGCCTGGGAATGGGGATCAGTGAGGTGAGGGGAATCCAGGAGGTAAGGTGAGGAGAAACAAATGGGATATTTCCTGTCCCCTGTCAGTAGGTCATCAGATAGCTAGCTCAGCAGGTACCAGCAAGTAATGGAAAAATAGAGTCCCCTTTTCTGATGTGATCATTTCATTCAACAAGAAGCTTCCATGCTGGTGGTATAGATGATCCCAGCCTCACCATCCCTATAAGTGTGATCCATTCCATGCAGACTCCCTCTCTACCGGAGCTCTCACTGAGGGATACATGGTCCAATAAAGTCTTGCCTAATCCCCTTCTATGGAAGCTTGGGGATTGAGTAAACCCTGTTGTTGTTCTTTTACATTTTTTTTTTAATTTGAGAGAGGGGAAAGGAAAGGGAGAGAGAGAAACATAGATAGAAGAGCAAAACATGGGTCACATGCCCCCTACCGGGGATCAAGCTTGCAACTCAGGCATGTGCCCTGACCAGGAATCAAACCAACAACCTTTTGGTGCATGGATACCCAAGTCACAGAGCTATTCCAGACAGGGCTCTGTTGTTATTCCTATTGGAATTTCCCCCCAAGAATCAACAAAACGAGAAATCCAAGATGGTGGCATAGGTAAACACCTATACTGCTGCCTCGCACAACAATTTCAAAACTACAACTAAAAGACAGAACGGACATCATCCAGAACCACAGGAAAGCTGGCTGAGTGGAAGTTCTACAACTAGAGGGAAAGAGAGGGGCTCACAGAAACCCAGAGGAACTGCAAAAAGCTGAGGTACGGAGACGCGCGCTGAGAGAGCGGGTGCCGGAGTACCTGGCTGGCTTTCTCTGGCGGGAGGGAAACGGAGAGTCCCAACGGCATTGAACCCCTTATTTTACGACACTAAACCCCAGATCCAGCCGAAACTCATACGGGGGGAGTTTGGACTGTGAAAAGGGAGAAGTGCACGGAAATTTAGGGGAGTTGCAAAGGATCGGAGGTCTGGTCGCGCACGGCACCAC
>JAAGEH010001236.1:3877-30886 GCA_011751065.1 Lasiurus cinereus
ATCTGAATAATAAAGATGAAAAAAAATACATTCCCAGAAAAAAAAAAAACACAGTTAAGATGTTTTCATTAGGGATGTAGGAAATGAGGGGGGTCATGGAATGAGCTCGGTTACACATTTATAAATGAACCAAAGCTCACATCCAAATGTTTGGAATTCAGGCAAAACTACCCTTAGATGCAAAATCATGCCTTCCATCTGTTTGTGGGTTAAAAAAACAAAAGAAGAAAAAAAGGGAAGCTCTTGGTTCCTACCTGAGGCCTGCTGCATTGGCTAAGGTCAGAAATTTACCTGCTGTGACCGGGTTGGCTGGGGCTCAGATCTCAGTCCTGGTGGAGAACCACAGCACTGACTGCAAAGCCAGAAGTCTCTGAATCTCTCCTCTGGTACCTGAGGATTTTATACTCCTTCTCAAATGCTAGTATCCAATCAGAACCCTCAGTCTCCAACCCTTAATCCTAATGTGATTATTACCTCTCTTCAGATGAATGGATTGAGAGAAAGTTAGGGAGGGGCAGGGTGGAGACTTGATCATTGATTCCTTCCACAGACATTGGCTGAGGTTGACTGATGCCCTGTAGCTGTCAGCTTCAGTGTGAGACAGTGAAGGTGTTATGGGTTCCTGATAAGAAATAGGAAAGAACAAAACTGGAGAGCATGGTTGCTGAGGGACTTGGGCCACAACAAAGATATCAGAACATTGCAGAGTTAAAACATCTTCCAGAAGACACTGGGGCCCCCCCAGGAAAACAAACAAAATGTGTCCATGCATCAAGTTCCCTTTTCTGTGAGGTGACAGAGCAGATCATGAGCTCCACAGGGAACAAGTGGTGGGCAGTTGAGGATTCGGTTGTCTCTCTTGAACCCAAGGCTTCTCTGATGATCAGAATCACCATGAGAAGCACGGGTCAGGCCTGGGCAGGGTGGCGCTGGGCCATCCTAATGGAATGACCCAGGACCATAAAAAAGATAAGAGAGTTTTCTTGAAAAGAAGAGAGATGGAAGACTCTCCTCTGGGTGAATTTGGTACCTAAAAGGAGACAAGCTGGAGGGGAGATAGTGCCATCTTAGAGGGCAAAGAGAGAGATTCTATCTTCTGTCCTGCCCAGGAGAAAAAGGGTGTGTCCGCTCTGGGAAAGATGGGATTAGCTCAGTAATCTGGGTGGAGGATGTTAAATGTAAGAATGAGAGCAGAGGGAGAAGGGGCCATCCCCGGGGGTTATGCTTTTTTAAGCCCAAAAGGCATTGTGGCTGGATGTTAAGAGCTCTTTGGGATCTTGAAACCCCGGGTTGAAATAAACGTTGGCCAATCACATGTAAGCTTGTCAACATCTTGGCATCTACCACCAGCTGACATTTATCAAAGAGTGGAGTTTTTTCCACAGAGAACCCTTCCCAGACAGCAAGTGCCTTCCCTCACTACACTGTGTCACCATACTCCCATTCCTCCCCTCATGGGACCACTTCACTTCACCACACCCCCAATGACCTCCCTTATGCTAACCATGCTTCAAAGTTCCCATTGCAATAAGCCTGAGCCCCCAAAATTGCTCTGTTCTGTATTTGTCTGACATCCTTGTGGTATGCAGAACCAGAGGCTCTGTGAGGCCAGAAAGTAATCATGGGTCCTGAGACATGTGCAGAATGAATAGATGGCCCTTGGTGGTATGAGGAAATCCAGCTGTGGCCAGCCCACTGCTGCCACATGGGGTTTGTGGCCTGAGCAGCCTTCCTCTAGGCCCACATCCTTCTCTTGTCAGTCACTCAACCCACAGACACCCCTGATCACCCAGTGTGCACGCCAAGCTCTGACTTTGGGGAACTCTGAGTCACATGGAGAAGTCAGCTCCATTGAACAGGCTCTGGAGTGAGGGCAGGAGGCATGGGAGTGAGTGTTGACGCCTTTTAGC
The DNA here is from genome assembly GCA_011751065.1 of Lasiurus cinereus. NCBI lineage: Eukaryota > Metazoa > Chordata > Mammalia > Chiroptera > Vespertilionidae > Lasiurus > Lasiurus cinereus. The sequence goes on from JAAGEH010001236.1 coordinate 5,788, forward strand.
TGAGCTCTCCTGGAAATGGACAGCACCGACCCACGCTGCCTCCGCTAGGAATCATGGGATTTGTCTGCACTTCAAAACACCTGCAACCACACACCTGTGGGCCCATGAACCAAGGGCGCAGTGACTCAGACATGCCCAGTTGAACCTGAGCTGGAATTCTGGGATTTCCTGGAAGGGAGAGGCAGTTTTGCACAGCAGTGAGCAGGCATGCCCAGGGCACTCTACTAGGGTTCACATTCCATGTCAGAGACTCACCCCCTGTGTGACCTTGGCCATTCTCTCCCTAGGCCTGTTCCATCTCTATGAGCGGGCCTACAGATAAAACCCACCTCAGGCTCCTGTGGTGGATGGTGGTGCTGACAGTGAACATCTTCCCAGGGAGGCCCTGATCTGCCTCTTATTCCCCTCCGCTCAATTTAACTCAAGTTTATTTTCTGCCTTTGAACAAACAACACTATTTTTGTTGTTGTTAATCCTTTCTGGAGGACATCTTTTCCAATGATTTAGAGAGAGTGGAAGGGAGGGGATGAGTCAGAAACATGGATGTGAGAGACACATTGATTGGCTGCCTCCTGATCTCAACCGGAACAGGGCCAGGGATCAAGCCTGAACTTCACGTGCCCTTGATTGGCATGGAACCCAGAACCCTTCAGTCCACAGCCTGATACTCACTGAGCCCACCGGCTAGGGCTTGATTATTTGGAAGATTGTGGTAGTAAGTGAGAAAAATGTAAGGAAATGAATTAGAAAAGTTCTAGTTATTCACTTTTCTGCCAAGCAGAAGAAACAGCAGTTATTTGTTGTTTGCTTGTTTTAGTGGCAGACCATGTGAGATGGGCAGCTGCTGGCAGGTTCTAGAGGATGAGAGGCAGGATCTGACTCCCCTCTGAGTCTGGGGGCATTGAGGCAGCACTGCACCCTCTGAGTCCAGAGAGAGAGGCTTAGCTCTGGGGTGACTATGGGTCTTTAGGCATCAGAAGGGCTTGTGGTTCTGGGAACAGAGGTCCACCTTGGGGCAGGGGATTTGGGAATGTGAGTAAAATAGAAGGGTGGGGGTGGGCCTCTGGAATACATGTGTCCCCTGGCTGCTGTGGCTCCGTTTGTTGAGTGTCATCCCATGCCATGGAAGTTCAATTCTTAAGATGATTCAATGGGACATGAAAGTCCTTTTTAAACAAACAGTGTCACAACGATAGGATATCCACATGGGGACAAAATAAATGTCAAAACTTGCACCACACATAAAATGAACAAGTAATGGACCACGCATGTACATGTAAAAGTTAGCATGAATCAACTACTTGAATGCAAAGGGGATTTTCAGGCAATGCAAAGACTCTATGATACAAGATCGGTGGGAGCCTGTCATTATACATTTGCCAGAACCATGGACTTCACAGTCACGAGCATGAACCCTAATGGCAACTATGGACTTTGAGTGACAAGGATGTGTCAGTGCAGGTCCAACAGTTGCAATAAATGTCTGGCCCAGTGTGGGATGTGGAGAGTGGGAAGGCTGTGAGACTGGAGGGCAGAGGTCTATGGGAACTCTCTACCTTCTGCTCAATTGTGCTGTGAACCTAAATCTGCTCTAAAAAATAAAGTCAATTTTTTAAAAAATATTTTTATTTATTTCAGAGAGAAAGGCAGAGGGAGAGAAAGGCATCGAGATGTGAGAGGATCATTGATTCGTTTCCGCCTGCACACCCTGCACTGGGGATTGAGTCCCCAACCTCAGGCATGTGCCCTTGAATAGAATTGGACATTGGACAAGTCAATCGGCATTCTACCCACTGAGCCAAACCACCTAAGGGAAAATATTTCTATTTTCAATATCCCTAAGGGAAAACAGTATGGCATTTCCTCAAAAAATTAAAAATGAAACTTCCATTTGAGCCAGGACTCCCACTTCTAGGAATACATTCCAAGAAACACCAATCAGAGGGGATATATGCACCCCTAGTTTCAGAGCAGTGCAATTTACCAGAGCTAATATTTGAAAACAGCCTAAATGCCTCTCAGCAGATGAGTGCATTAGAAAATGGTGATACATCCGAACAATGAAATACTAGGCTGCAGTAAAAAGAAGGAATTAGTACCATTTGCAACACCATGGATTCAACAGGAGAGCATTATGCTAAGTGAAATAAGCCAATCAGAGAAAACGAAATATCAGATGATCTCTCTCATTTCTGGAATGTAATGAATACAGAAAGTGAAACAAAAATAGAACCAGAGTCACGGAAGCATCAAACACACTGTCCAACCTATGAAGGAAGGTGCAGGTGAGGGGGTAAGAGATCAACCAAAGGACTTATATTCATACATTAGAGCATAGCCATTGGACAAGGACAGTAGGGGGTGAGATCATGTGCCTTGGGGATGAACATGGCAAAGGAGAAATCAATGAGGGGAAAAAAACTTTATGTAAAGATACACACACACACATTAGATTCATGCAGCCTTTAAAATACTAAATTTCCTTTATCATTCTATTTTATTTTTTAAAATATTTGTATTGATTTCAGGAAGAAGTAGAGGGAGAAAGTGACAGAAACCCCAATAATGAGAGAGAATCATTGATTGACTACCTCCCGAATACTCCCCCCCCACCCCTGCCAACACCCCCTCCCTGGGATCCAGGCCACAACCCCAGGCATGTGCCTAATCAGGAATGGAGCCTTGACTCCTGGTTCATAGTTCAATACTCAACTACTGAGTCACAACGGGCATCCTCCTTAATCACTTTATTAGGCACTTTATATCATTAACATTTACATAACTCCAACAAAAATATTTATACTCAAATACCATCTACATAATAGCAGATTTTAAAACACTCCACAACATTGGTCTGCATGCAACACTAGTACCTCACGTGGTCTGACCAGCAGGTGGCAGATGGATCCTGAGGCCAGGACATTTTTCCTGATCATCACCAGGGATGAACCACTCTGCACTGTGACACCACCCCCTCCCGTACTCAACCTCACCCCCAGGCTGACTACTACAGCTGTTTGGGTGAAGGAGGGTCAAGGAGCTGCACTCAGAGCCTGAGTTTCTCTGGGAGTCCTGAGTTGGCTCTCTTGTCTGGCCTCAAGAGGAGAGCATGAGACTGAGGAGGAAGAATGCTGGGGCTTCTGCTGGGAGGGAAAAGAAGGAAAATCCCATTTACTGAACTCTAACCCTAACCCTTACCCTAACCCATTTACTGAGCTCTAACTCTATGCCAGGCCCGGTGCCAAGCACTCAACATGCATTATTTCCTGAGATCTTAAAGCATCCACTAAGCTGTGTGAGCACCATGATCCTCATCTGACAGGTGAACTGAGGTCCCTCCATCCAAGAGCACCAGAGCATGGAGTTTTCCTTCGGGTGCCCTTTGATTAGGGTCAGTTGTGATGGGTTATTTTTATGTGTCAACTTGACCTGAGATTGTCAAACTTTTGGACCTCACGGACCACCATTTGGCAAACACTGTACTTGATGGCACTAAGGGTTGCCCAGACAGCTGGCAAACCATTCTGGGTGTGAATGGACGGGGTTAGCTTTTGACTCAGTAGACGAGTAAGGAGATCTCACAGTACAGGTGGGCTCCCTCCAATCTTGAGGGGCCCAAGTGGAATAGGAAGAGGAAGAAAGGATGAAATCTCTCTTCTCTGGGTTTACCTTATTGTGAACAAAGGTTCCAGGTGGTCAGGGCCCCACACTCCAGGGTGTGCACCAGCTGCCCTTTATTCTCAGCCTTTGGTCGCACTGTCCATGCAACAGGCAAGGAGATTGAGCTGCTACACCCAATGCATACTCTTAGGCTAATATTTGTGCTGTGAAGCGGGAACAAGTCAAGCAACAGCTTAAAGGAAAGCCATCAGAAAACGTGGGATCCAATACCTTTTTCGAACCCCGAGTTTCAATGGCCCCTCCCCAGTGGCAGACACGCACTTTTAAATTCCATGACAAGGGTAAATTTGAGAAGATTGCCCAGCTTGTCCGGACAAAGGCTCAACCTGAAAAGCTGCAGGCGGAGATCTCACAAGCAGCTCAAAAAACAGGCATCCATCCTTCAACTGGGCTGGCTCTCATTGCTCCTGAGAAGGAGTTGAAGGAAGGAGAGATTCCTGAAATTGAGTGGTGGGATTCTTGTATCATCCCCCATGGCTTTGACCTTACTGAGAAAAATCGCAATAGAGATTATTTTGGAATCACAAATCTTGTTGAACATCCAGCCCCAGCTCAACCCTCCAGTCCACAATGACACACCAGTTCTTCTGGGAGTGTATCTTACCAAGAAGGAACACAAGAAACTTCAAAGGCAAACCAGGAGGGAAGCACAGAAGGAGCTACAAGAAAAAGTCAGGCTGGGCCTGATGCCTCCTCCGGAACCCAGAGTGAGAGTTTCCAATTTGATGTGAGTGTTAGGAATGGAAGCTCTTCAAGACCCGAGAAGGTAGAAGCCTGGGTCAGAGCTCAGATGGCAAAGAGACAGAAAGCCCATGAAGAGGTGAATGCTTCCTGGAAACTTACAGTGGAACAGAGAAAGGCCAAGAAAATTAAAAAGCTGAAAGAAGACATTTCCCAGGGGGTACACATATCTGTATATAGAGTTCAACATTTGAGCCACCCATCCAAGAAGTTCAAGATGGAGGCCAATGCTGTCCAACTGTACCTGACAGGGGTGGTGATGCTGTACAAAGGTGTCAATGTGGTGGTAGTGGAAGGGGCCCCCCAGTCCCAGAAAAATTGAAGCGTCTGATGCTGCATCGGGTAAAGTGAGATGAACAGACACCTAACACAAAGGGAGATGAGGAGGAGGAGGTATCCGATGAGGAAGCCGTGAGGAACATCAGCAAATGTGTGCTGGTCTGGGAGGGCACTGCCAAAGCCCGGTGCTTTGGGGCCATGGAGTTCAGACAGTGCCCTATAGAGAACATGGCTCGGAGCATTTCCAAAAGCATGGGGCCGAGCACTACTGGGACCTCACACTAAGGGAATCTGTGTTGGAGTCCACTGATGAGCCTCCTGCCAGCCCTTGCCTCCACCTGCTGGAAACCAGTCATTGTCTCACTAATAGAAAGGGTGAACAAGGAATCCTGGAAGGCTGGTCAACCTTGAAGCTGTGAAAGGTCAAAGCCAGCCACCCCCTATCTCATTGAGACAATGAACTGACCCATCAAATAATCATGTCAATCCTTACTGATAAGATAATCTACTTGTTACTGGAATTGCCTGTTTCAGGGCAAAGGGTGTATCCCAAACCTAAATAAAAGGGATGTCAAGGCCAAAGGAAGGTGGTAGTGTTTCCACTAGAGTTGGGCTCCCGCCTGGCCCCCCCAATATCGCCAAATTCATACTTTTCTAGTCTCTTCATTTGTGTGGGGCCTCCTACACATCCCGAACACTGACCGGAAACACTGAACCACATGGGTTGAGAAAGGGGTTCCCACATCTGGTGCCTGACTGTGGGAGGTCTGGTGGAGAAGGTATTTTTGTCCTAATAAGGAAGTAGGAAAAATTCTCCCAGGGAAATTGAGGGAAATTCAAAGCAAGCAAAGCCCACGGACTAACTGCAGAGTCACAATCTGTAAGAAGGGTGGGAATGTATTTTTCAGGCAGGCTAATGGGGAAGAATTAGGTTATAAATATAAAGTAAACTTTATTATAGACTTTTTGTTTATATGCTTAAACAATGTGGTTTCTTGTTCAAATTAAAATCTTAGTTTGTATTTGGAATTTGAAATCTGTAATGGGTGAAACTCCACTCTTGAAACCACCTCTGGTGTGGAAAAATTCAAAGGTGACAGGAGAGGGCAAGGCTATCGGCTATCCTGTAATGAGATTACTCAATGCTTTGTTTAAAAATTATAGAAGAGCTCGCAGGGAAATGCACATTTTGGCCAAATTGGGTCCTAGTTATTATTTCGGAAAGCGAAAAAGAAAAAAAAAATAGATTTGTCTTTATCTTTTAAGCATGAAAATAAATTCAGCCAAATCTGTTAGTGATGCTTTCCCCAGAAGTAAGCAAGATGTGGGGGAATGGAGAGACACTTGAGGATCCAATAGGAAAGTCCACTCTCCCAGAATGCTAATTTAAAGTCTCCTTTCTCACCATGAAAGAGTTTTCTTATATTTTGTGTTATTACTGGGAACTGCTACATATTTGACTTGCAAGTTTAAAAGTTCAAGATTCAAGTTAAATTGGGAGAAAATAACATTTCTCTAATAATTAGGAATTCAAAATATGTTGTTTATTGGTCTAATTAAAAGAGGATTAATTCTGTGATGCCAACCAAAAATTTTCAATGCAAAAACTAGTTTAAAATATAATTGATATCTTAAGATAATTATACAAAGTATTATAATCTTTAAATCATATATGAATATATGTATTTGATGATTTTTTCCATGTTAAAATTTTAAGTCTCTAACAGAGATGATCCTTGGAAAGCTCTATGGGCCTGAGTAATACAAGAAATTTGTTCTCGCCCTGACTGGTTTTTCATCAGTGGATAGAGCTTCAGCCTGCGGACTGAAGGTTCCCGGGTTCCATTCCAGTCAAGGGCATGTACCTTGGTTGCTGGCACCTCCCCAGTAGGGGGTATGCAGGAGGCAGCTTACCAATGTTTCTGGCTCTCTATCCCTCTCCTTTACTCTCTGTGAAAAATCAATAAAATATTTTTTTAAATTGTTCTCTCTTCTTAAAGAAAATCATTTTAAATTTAACTGATCTAATACCTTGAAATTGCATGGAAAACTTTATCAATAAGAATTAAATTTTATGAAGGTTTTGGCCTCTAAGAAGGGCAAAATGAAGTAACTATTTCTTAAAATTCCAAGAGCAGATTTTAAAATGACAAAAAGCTCAGAGCTGCCTGTATTCTTAATTAAGCTAGAGGCGAGGCAACATTTGTGGCTTGTGAATCAGATGTAAAGATTTAGTAAATTTGCATTACTTTTTAAATGAAGATACCTACTTTAATTAATAAATCAAGGTTTTCATTTAAATATAAAGCCAAAGTCTCTGTAGGCAATTTGATGAAGTATTCTAATAAAGTAACTAAGACCTTGCCTATACAAAAAAAAAAAAATTGTCAGCCAGTTTGAAATTGAATTGTCATGGCCTAGAACAAAGAACATCCTTACATGATATTATTCTACAATGTCATTATAATTTTTGATATTTTACAACAGCATATTGTACAAATATCCCAAACAAACTTACAATCTTATTCTTTGAATGTTTGGCAGCAATTTTGTTTGTTTGTTTGTTTTTTAATATATTTTTATTGATTTTTCACAGAGAGGAAGGGAGAGGGATAGAAAGTTAGAATAATCAGTGAGAGACATTGATCAGCCACCTCCGCAGGCCCCCTACTGGTACCATGGATCTGTCTTTCACCCAGTGGTGTGAGCTGGGCCCTCCCTGGAGCAAAAACCTGGATCCCCAAAGATGTGTGATCAATGCCAGGACCCCAACACCAGGTGAGGGGATCCCAAGGCAGGTAATGGACATGAAGGCCATGGGGGCATAGGCTACTAAGGAGACAGAACTGAACCTCACATCACCCTGCTTGGCCCCGGAGGATGGCTGGTTAGACAGAGACGAGTAACATATTTCAGGGAAGGAACAACCTAAGACAGGCACAGTCACAGAAGGGCCATCAGGAGGGAACTTGAAGAACAACAGAGGTGGAGCACAGACACCCCTCCCCAACATTGCAGGGGCTTGAACCCTTTCTTCTTCTGAGGGAAGTCTCTTGCCCCATGGCTACTTGACTTCCCACGTCCAGCTCAGATTGGAACCCAGGTGACAGACAGAGATTTGGCCCAGCTCAGTTCTGGACACAGTTGACAGACAGAGACATGGCCAACAGCAGCTGCCCTATATCTAAATCCAGCCTAACACCAGGAATGCTCAGGAGCCACTCAAGAATGCAAATAATTCTTTCCACTAATATTTACAGGGTATAACTAAGATTGCTGTTAGAATATTAAATTTGACAATAAAATAGTAGTCAAGTTTTCAGGTTCATTTAAATAGGCTAATTGAAATAAGTGAATATTCAAGAAAATTTAATTGTACTGGAAAAAAGTTGTTCCTAAGGTCTTAACTAAAATTTCTATTGGTAGTTTATCGCTTGTTAAAATTTCTTAGCATGCCATAAACTTAAAACAGTCATATTTTTGTGCAAAAATATTAAATTATAAAGTCATCAAGACTGCATTATAAAAATTTTCCAAAAGTCTCCTAATAATTAAATAAAATAGGGGGGAGAGTGGAGTAATATTATGGAAGAAAAAATATCCTGTAAGTAATTTACATCTAGAAAATTTTTTTTACTTTGAAAATTAAATTTCATTTGTAATGCTAACAGCAAGACACCCATGAAAAACACACATAGTATCAAAATAAGCCAAAGGAAAATATTTTGGGCAAAAATAAAAAAGGATCCCAAGTCAAATTTATAGAAAACAACTCCAAGACCAAGTGGACTCCTGTAACAGAGAAGAAGTGACAGATTTGCTCCAACCATGAAGACAAGAGGAGAAACAGTCCAGAGAATGAAGATGCTGGTGACGCCTTGCCATCCTGGCAGTCAGCAGCTGTGCGTGGATGCATGTTGCCCAGGAGCAAACCAGAGAGGGTCGGACCTGCATTGCCACTATTTGTCCACCATCCAGAACTGAAATATCATTGCTGACATGTAAACTCCAAAAACTTGGATATTGAAACTGGGACTCAAAAAACTGTTGGCCAAGAAAGAAACTTACCACAGACTGATTCCTTTCCCTTTCAGCATAGCCATTGTTGCTTGTCTCATTTTTTGTTCTTATATGTTTATTTCTAGTCTGCAGATGCAAGATTTTTTAGAGGAAAGAAAATGGGGGAGATACCGGAAACCAAACATGGTCTCACTAATAGAAAGATGTGGACAGGAGACCAGAAGGCTGGTCAACCTTTATTGCTCTGAAAGGTCAGAGCTAATCACTCACTGTTTAGTTGAAACATTGTTAGCTGAAGCAGCCTCCACCTGTTTGTTTCATGTAAATTTCTGTTCTTGTAATTTCCTGCCTAAAGGTCATGGGTGTCTCCCATAGTCTTAATAAAGGGGAGAAAAAGGCCAGAGGGAAGGGTAGTCTTTCCACTAGAGGAAGGCTCCTACCTGGCCCCTCAATATCGCCAAATTAATACTTTCTAGTCTCTCTTTTCATTTGCGTGCCGCCTCCTCCAGAACCTGAACCCTGAACGGGAACCCTGAACCACACTGGATGTGAAAGGGGTGCCCACAGCAGCCGCTGTGAACACGTCTCCTTTCTGACATTCCCACCTGCCCTCTCCTCCTGGGCCTCGGGGATAAAGCTCAGGCCTTTGGGGAGACACCGTCTCAGAAAGATGGCTGTTGGTAGGCAGAGCAGGCAGCCTGTTTGCAGGTTCATCTGTGCTGTCATTTAGACAGTAGCTGTTTCCATGTCTCCCAGGTCTCAGGTCTCTTGTCTCTACTGTAATGGGGCGACCCGAGACAGACGACCACCAGGGTGTCAATTGGAAAATTTAGGAAGCCTTTATTACGAACTCGAGTCCGGGCTCCCAGTTCCACTGACACAGCAGGGAAGTACGAGAGCCCTGAACCTCTGCAGCAAGTGCTTTTTATCCTCAGGGCAGGAGGACTTGGCAAATTTTAATTGCTAAGTATTACTAAATTTCATATACTGACTCTTTGTCTAAGCTTTTTAATTAGGCAAGTAAGCACTCTAGATAGCGGTTGTCCTTGAAGGAGTTGTTTGTCAGACTTCATGGCTTCTCAAGGCCAGGGGTGTCTTCAAACACCTGGTGTTCTGTTTTATATCACAGGATGTTTGCTGAGAAACCCCCCGCTCCTTCTCTCCCCCAGGCTTGAGGTCACCCTGACCCTGAGTCACTCTTTGTGGGGAAACGTAGTCTGGTCTTTGCCCCTCCACATCTACAACATGCACCTTACTGCTGAGCCCGTCAACAGGCATAAGGTTTTGGATTTCAGACTGTTTACACATACATTCTTCCTCTCTTTCATTTGTGTTTACTTCTATGTTTGTTATCAGCATCTGAATGCACTTTTTAAACGCTGGGGTGGTTTATCATCAACCTGTTGTCTGGGCTGGTTTCCACTGTTTTCTCATGACGATCAGTCACACGTCGGCTTCTTCCTGTCCAGTGTTTTGTGGGTGCTGGACGCCACGCTGTTCACCCTCAGGTGGCCGTATCCGGGTGGGTTTCCATAGATCTCGTGCTTCGTTTGGCAACAACTTAAATTTCAGACACACGTGGTCCGTCTCAGCTCACTTTTAAAATAAGCCCAGGTGACCCCAGAGCAACCATGACCGGCCCAGCTCTCTCCTAGGGCTCCTCTCCAGGGAGTCTCTGTCCAGCCTGAGGAGGGATTCCTGAAACTGAGGGCTCCCGCCCCTCAGGAGAGGCTGGGTCTGCAGTCCTGTCCTTCCAGGCCTCTGGGGTCTCATCCACGTGAGTGCAGCTTGGTGTTCCACCAGAGAATCAAGGAGAATCTTCCTGACATTTCGGAGACTCTTCTTCTGCTTAAAACCCGCCTCTCTGGCACTCACCCCAAACTCCAGCCATGTCTCCACCCCCACTCACACTCCCTGCCTCCAGCGTGTTTTGTTCTGTTTTTGTGGAAACCCCTTTCACATCAGCGTGGTTCAGAGCTCCCAGTTCAGGGTTCGGGTCCTGGAGGAAGCTGAGCACAAACGAAAGGGTCTAGAAAAGCATTAATTTGGGAATATTGGGGGCCAGGCAGGAGCCTTCCTCTAGTGAGAAGACTAACCTCTGCTCTGGCTTTGCTATCCCTTTAATTGAGACTTTGGGACATACCCATAGCCTTTAGGCATGAACTTTCAATAACAAAAATACAAAAGACAAACAGAGGTGGAGGCCACTTCAGGCTTCAGCTAACAATGTCTCAACTAAACAATGAGTAGTTAGAGCAATTAAGGTTGCTGACTAGCCTTCCGACTTCCTGTCCACATCTTTTTACTAGTGAAAAAATGTTCCCTGTCTGGCATTTGCCCAGTTTACTTTCCTCTAAAAAATCTTGCATCTGCAGACTAGAAATAAATACATAAGAACAAAAAATGAGACAAGCAACAATGGCTATGCTGAAAGGCAAAGAAATCAGTCTGTAGTAAGTTTCTTCCTGAGCCAACAGTCCTTTGAGTGCTATTTTCAATGTCCAACAGTTTTTTGAGTGTACATGTCAGCAATGATATTTCAGTTCTGGATGGTGGATAAATGATGGGAATGCAGGTCCAACCTTCTTTGGTTTGTTCCTGGACAACCTGCAGGTACGCACAGGTGCTGACTGCTAGGATGGCAAGGCATCAGCATCTCCCATCTCTGGACCGTTTCTCCTCTTGTCTTCATGGTTGGAGCAGACATGTCAGTTCCTCTCTGTTGCAGGAGTCCACTTGGTCTTGGAGTTATTTTCTGAAAATATATAAACATATTCTTGACCAGAAGTTAGTAAAGGAATTTTTTCTATAAATTTGACTTGGGATCATTTTTATTTTTTTTGCCCAAATGATTTTCCTTTGGCTTATTTTGATACTATGTATGTTTTTCATGAGTGTCTTGCTGTTAGCATTACAAATGAAAATTTTCAAAGTAAAAACAATTTTTTCTAAATGTAATTTCCTTACAGGATACTTTTCCTTTCATAGTAATACTCCACTATCCCCCCTTTTTTGAATTAAGTATTAGGAGGCCTTTGGAAAATTTTTATAATGCAGTATTGATGACTTTAAAATTTAATATTTTTGCACAAAAATATGACTGTTGAGGAGGAATCCAAGATGGCAACATAGGTAAATACGTACACTGCTGCCTCGCACAACAATTTCAAAACTACAACTAAAAGACAGAACGGACATCATCCAGAACCACAGGAAAGCTGGCTGAGTGGTCGTTCTACAACTAGAGGGAAAGAGAGGGCTCACGGAGACTCAGAGGAGCTGCAAAAAGCTGAGGTACAGAGACGCGCGCGGAGAGAGCGAGTGCCGGAGTACCTGGCTGGCTTTCTCTGGCGGGAGGGAAACGGAGACTCTCAAAGGCATTGAACCCCTTATCCTACAATGCTAAACCCCAGGTCCAGCCAAAACTCATATGGGGGGAGTTTGGTCTGTGAAAAGGGAGAAGTGCACGGAAATTTAGGGGAGTCGCAAAAGATCAAAAGCCTGGTGGCACGCACGGCACTGCGCGAAGGACAGATTGCTGATTGTGCTGCTGGCTTTCGCGAGTGGGCGGGAGACAGACCCTCCGAACTGTGCCACTTCTGAGTCCACTAAGCCCCTGTTTTGGGCGAAACCCTGGAGACCTAGACTCGTGTGGTCCTGGTGCGCAGGGAAGCTGGAAAGGCAGCGGTTAGAGGCACTGCGGGCGCGCCCACAAGGACCGCTCCAGCCATTACCCAGTCACGTGAGACTCAGAGGCTGTGGAGGGTGGGGCCGACTGGAAGGCAAGGCGGTCCCTTAAGCCCTGAGACTCCACTCCTCCCAAGCTCAACAGAGGCTTCTTCAGTTTTGCAAGTCTGGTATCATAAGGCTGAATTCAACACAAAAGTTTCCCTGGCATAGTGAAAATGCCGAGAAGGGAAGGGATTACAAACAAAAGAAATGGAGGAAAAAAAAACGACTAGATATAGAGTTCAAAACCACACTTATAAGGTTTTTCAAGAATATGCTAGAAAAGTTGGATAAATTTAGTGAGACCCAAGAGGAGATGAAAAAGGACCAACTAGAGATGGAAAAGGTCCAACTAAAGATGAAAAAAAGACCAACTAGAAATTAAACATACACTGACTGAAATAAAAACTATTATACAGAGTACTAACAGCAGACTAGAGAAAGGCCAGGATCAGGTCAAAAATTTGAAATATATAGAAGCAGAAAACATTCAACTGGAAAAGCAAGAAGAGAAAAGAATCCAAAAATGTGAAGATAATGTAAGGAGCCTCTGGGACAGCTTCAAGCGTACCAACATCAGAATTGTGGGGGTGCCAGAAGAAGAGAGAGAGCAAGATACTGAAAACCTATTTAAAGAAATAATGACTGAAAACTTCCCACATCTGGTAAAAGAAATAGACTTACAAGTCCAGGAAGCTAACAGAACCCCATATAAAAGGAATCCAAAGAGGACCACACCAAGACACATCATAATTAAAATACCAAGAGCAAAAGACAAAGAGAGAATATTAAAAGCAGCAAGAGAAAAACAGTTCATTACCTACAAGGGAGCACCCATACGACTGTCAGCTGATTTCTCAACAGAAACGATGCAGGCCAGATGGGAGTGGCAAGAAATATTCAACGTGATGAACAGCAAGAACCTACAACCAAGAATAATCTATCCAGCAAAGCTATCATTCAGAATTGAAGGGCAGATAAAGACCTTCACAGAGAAGAAAAACCTGAAGGAGTTCATCAACTCCAAACCAGTATTATATGAAATGCTGAAAGGTACTCTTTTAGAAGAGGAAGAAGAAAAAGATAAAAGACAAAAAATTATGAACAACAAATACATATCTATCAACAAGTGAATCTAAAAATTAAGTGAATTAAAAATTTGATCAACAGAATAAACTGGTGAATATAATAGAATCAGGAGCACAGAAAGGGAGTAGACTGATAATTCTCAGGAGGACAAAAATCATAAAGCATCAAACAGACTGTGAAATTACAGCAGAAAGATTAAAGTTAGGTGAGATAGATAAGTGATCAATCAAAGGACTTGTATGCATGCATATAAGCATAACCAATGATCACAGACACTGGGGGGTCGGGGTATGCCTGGGAGGGAGGGGGGCAATGGGGATATATGTATAAAAATTAATAAAAATTAATAAAAAAATATGACTGCTTTAGGTTTATTGCACGCTAAGCAATTTTACCATGTGATGAACTACCAATAGAAATTTTAGTTAATACTTTAGGAACTACTTTTTTCCAGTACAATTAAATTTTCTTGAATATTCACTTATTTCAATTAGCCAATTTAAATTAACCTGAAAACTTGACTATTTTATTGTGAAAGTTAATATTCTAACAACAATCTTAGTTTTACCCTGTAAATATTAGTGGAAAGGATTATTTGCATTCTTGACTAGGCTCTGAGCATTTCTGGTGTTAGGCTGGCTTTAGATATAGGGCAGTTGCTGTTGGCAAAATCTCTGTCTGTTACCTGGGTCCCCATCTGAGCTGGGCATGGGTAGTGAAGCAGCCATGGGGCAAGGAACCTCCCTCAGAAGGGGTGAGGTTTCAAGCCCCTGCAATGTTGGGGGATTAAGTGTCTGTGTCTCACCTCTGTTGATCCCCAAGTTCTCTCCTGCGACTATGCCAGTCTTAGGTTGTTCCTTCCCTGAGGAATCTTACCGGACTCTGGCTAACCAGCCGTGCTCTGGGGCCAAGCAGGGTGATGTGACATTCAGTTCCATCTCCTTGGTAGCCTATGCTACTGTGGCCTCCTCCCCCAGTACCTGCCTTGGGATCCCCTCGCCTGCTGGCGGAGTTCTGGCATTGATCACATATCTTGGGAAACCCAGGTTTCTTCTCCAGGGAGGGCCCAGCTCACACCACTGGGCGAGAGATAGATCCATGGTACCAGCCAGCTCGAGGCTTCAACCTCAGCATGAAGAGAATGTTCAGGCAACAGCTGTGGGAGAGTCCCTCTGGGCAAAAAGGGCAAGAAGGGCCAATACAGAATGTACATGTGCCTTCCCACTGCCTTAATTCCTTTCATGTTCTTTTTAAAACTGCTGCCAAACATTCAAAGAATTAGATTGTAAGTTTTTTTGGATAATTGTACAATACACTGTTGTAAAATATAAAAAAGTATAATGACATTGTAGAATAATATGTAAGGATATTCTTTGTTCCAGGGCATAGCAATTCAATTTGAAACTGGCTGTCAATTTCTTTTTGTATAGATAAGGTCTTAGTTACTTTATTAGAATATGTAATCAAATTGCTTATATTTAGCTGAAAACCTTGATTTTAATTCCAAAAGCTGATTTATTAATTAAAGTAGATACCTTCATTTACAAAGCAATGCAAATTTAGTAAATGTTTATGTCTGATTCACAAGCCGAAAATGTTGCCCCACCTTTAGCTTAAGAATACAGGGGCTGTGGGCTTTTTGTCTTGAGGCTGAGGTAGTTGATTGTCTGCAGCTGCATGGTGTGGCTCCGGGTGCAAGGTCCTCATTAGTCTGGCTAGTTTCTCTCTTGGATTCTTGTTGCAGTTTAATATTTCTAGCAGGAATCCACATGGGTTTGGAAAAGATATCTGGAACTATACAAGCATACCCTCTCCAAAAGGTTAATAATGGACTGGGTCCCTTCCATAAACCAGATTCGGGATCTTTCCATTTAACTAGGCCATTTCCTTTTGTTTTATCCTGACACCAATGTAGCTCCATAGGTGTCTTTTCATCAGCATCACAAGTGAAAAAAATTAAAGTAATGAAGGCTTGGTGCAGCCTACCCACAGGTGATGTCTCCATCATCCCCCCTTTTGGTTTTTCAAGTTGGGATTTTAGCCACTGACGCTGTCGTTCAATAATGGCCTGTCCTTGAGAATTATATGGTATTTCTGTAATGTGATGAATTTTCCAACTTTTACAAAATTCCTGGAATTGACAGCTTGTATAAGCAGGCCCATTTTCAGTTTTAATAAATTTTGGAACTCCCATGCCAGCAAAAGCAGCTAGCAATTATTAATAACCTGTTTTTCCATTTCTCCTGTAGGTGCAGTACCCATATTACTTTTGAAAAGGTGTCTACAGAGACATGTAATGCCCCAACGCATCCAAAGGAAGTATAATGTGTTACATCCACTTGCCAGATATGATCTCTTGGCTGACTCCTGTGTTAGGCCCTTGAGGTAGATGGGACACACAAGTGGGATATTCCTTAATAATCTGTTTTGCCTATGGTTGACTGATTGAGAATTCTTTAGACAGCATTTTGACAGGCTGATGTAAAAGCTGATGAGATTCTAAGGCTTCTTTTAATAAAGCTACCAATTGATCAGCCTGTGAATTTCCTTTTGTTAAAGGACCAGGTAAGAGACTATGAGCCCTGATGTGAGTGATATAAAAAGAATATTGTCTCTGTTGCACAATTTGCTTAACTTGTTTAAATAGTAAAATTAAACTTTGGTCACTAATCCATTTCAACCGGGCATTTTCAATTATATTCACTAAGTTTGCAGCATAAAAGGAATCAGAAATGATATTAAGAGGCTCTTGGAAATCCTGCAATGCAGCCTTAATAGCTTCTAGTTCAGTTCCTTGTACAGAAGTATGACTGGTCAGTATAATTCGGTCTGAATTTATTATATGATAGGCAGCTTTCCCATTAGATGATCCATCAGTAAAAACAGTTAAGGCTCCAGGAATAGGTTCCTGCCTAGTATTTTTTGGTATAATGATGGAGGTATTATATCTTATCTCCACCTTCTGAGGCCTAATGCATTGGTTTTCAATGATGGTTTCCAGATATTGGAAAGGCATTTCTTTCTGTACCTTTTCTGGAGCAATTCTTAAGCCCCATTTAGGGAGCTCCTCCTCTAATTGGGAAAACATGGCCGAGGTCTGTTCTTCCCTTGGGCTTGCTAAGAGCAAGACTACCATGTAATGAATAATGTAACATTGGGAGTATTTGTCTCTTAAAGGCTCAACAGCTTGAGCCACATATTTTTGACACAAAGTAGAGCTGTTGGCCATTCCTTGAGGTAAAACCTTCCATTGATATCTTTTCATGGGCTCTATATTATTAAGAGATAGCACTGAAAATGCAAGTCTATGTCTTGAGGTGCAAAGGGAATGGTGAAAAAACAACCTTTAAGATCTACCACTATAAGAAACACATTTAAAGGGATTTGTGAAGGTGCTGGGAGTCCAGGTTGTAAAGCTCCCATGATATGCATAGTAGCATTAATTGCTCTAAGATCATGTAATAATCGCCTTCTTCCTGTCGCCTTTTTAGGGATTGTAAATATAGGTGTATTCCAAGGACTAGTGGAAGGCTCTGTGTGGCCAGCTTCTATTTGTTCTTGTATTAATTCAAGAGTATGAACTAATTTCTCCTTGGTTAATGGCCACTGATCCACCCATACAGGTCTATCACCTTCCATTGTATTGGATCAACATGAGGGTGAGGAGACTGAGCGGTGACCACTCTTAAGAAGGTTGATATGCCATCTGAGTCATTAGCTGCTGCTCTTTGCCGGTAACAATATAAGCCTGTAAACCTTCTAAAACCTCCCAGCCCCATAAATTGGGTGCAATTTTAGGGATGATGTAGGGCTGAAACCATCCTGTCTGTCCTTCCTCGTCTTGCCATCTTAACACTGTAGCACTATGTTGTGTATTATCAGGAATTCCTACCCCTCCCCCACCTTAACTGAGCCATGGCTTCTACCGTGGACCAATTTGGAGGCCAGAACTCTTTACTGATAACACTAACATCTGGTCCAGTGTTCACTAGACTCCTAAATTGTTTTACCTCTATTCTTAAATTAATCATCGGATGGATTTTGCTAATTTCGAGTATCCAATAGATGTCTGAGCTTCCAAATCCTTACATTACTCTTTTCCTATTTATAGCCTCACCTTGCTGAACGTTAAGGTAGAAGTAGTATCTGAGCAATTCTTTGTTCTGGAGTAATTTGCATAATATGATTACATTGTAGTATAACTTTAATTTGTCGTTCATAACTCCAGGCAGAACAGTTAATCCTTTTAGAGTGTTTCCACTCCTCCCTAAGATTAATCCTAAAGTTCCCGGTGACATAGGACCCCAAATTTCTCTAGGAATAGCTTGCCCAGCAATATCAGGGGTCAAAGTGACCGCTATAGTGCTGTTAAGATTCAGACCTGCGCTTCCTGGAGTTGCTCAGATGAAGGAATCCACTGTGGGCTTTGCAGGGCAGGTTTCCCCTATTAATGATGGGGGGACACCCCTCTGGCTGTTTTCTGGCAGTTGACCATGTCCTGTATCTTGATCTAGAGGCTGCCCGTTTCTATGAAATTTCTATCTACACAGTCTGGCCCAATGGTTCCCTTTCTGACATCTAGGACAGTGAGACATTGGATCTCTCAGAGGCTTAGTATTTATGCCTTTCCCTAGAGTGCTACCTCGTGTCCTTTTCTGTTTTCTACATTCCTTTTCCCACTGTTACTGCAGCAGCGAGTAAATTTGCTGAAAAGTGCCTGATCCCACATTCTGACATGCTAGAATCATCTCTATAATGATATTATTTCTTCTCAGAGGAGTCAAGCATTTCTTACAATGAGTATTGGCATTTTCACAAGCTCCTTGCTGAATTAAAGTATCTCTTGCTCTCTCATATTGAATCTGTCATTTCACTGCTCCAGTGAGATGAGCCAAAAAATCAGAAAATGATTCTGTAGGTCCCTGCATACTTTTACTAAAAGCTCCCTCACGGTCCCCTTTTGCTGGTAAAGCCCACTGAGCTTTCCTGCCACAAATTCTAATTTGGTCATATGCCTGTTGTACATATTGTAACTGATTTTGTACATCCATATACTGTTCCAGTCCTGCCAGCATTTCGTAAGTTATTTGAGCATTTGGCCCTCTGTTTGCACAGGCTTGCTTTTGACATTTCTCCAAATATTCTCCCTTTCATAGTAAATAATCTTCCCCATCCAGAGTTGCAGGAGCCAGAGAATACCAATCATAAGGAGATAAGAATTCTTCGGAAATATTATTCATGATTTGTCAGGAGCCAGGAAAATACAGCAGGGGTTGTGGAATTTCCCCTAAGGCCAGAACTGCAGACCTGAAACCTCCCCAACCAGGAAAATCATAACCGCCACATCCGCAATCAGCATCCAGCATCTGGAACTAGCTTAGCCAATCAGCTTAGGCCACATACCTCCTCGCGCCTTTTTCCCTCCTCCCCTTCCCCCTTCTGAGCATATATAAGAAGAGCCACCGGAAATAAAATTTTGAGGCTTGATCAGAACACCATTTGCCTTGCCTCCTTTCTTCGTGTCCCTGTCTGTTTCTCATTCTCTTAGGTGCGTCGCCTCGCTGCCCCTATTGAATGACCCCGCGGGACGGGGCATAACTGGCGCCCAACATGGGGCACGAGGGTTGGTGCTCCAGGGAACATCTGCACACCCGTCTGGCCGGATCCCCTCCTGAGCCGCCGCGGACTGCCATGAGTGAAGGCTCGTCTCCTGAGCCGCCGCGGACTGCAGTGAGTGAAGACTCATCTTTTGATCTCCGCAGATAACTCGTCTGTGAGTACGATCTTGGTTTCGATTTTGCAGATAATTTTGCAGACAGAACCCCTTTTCAAAGCTTTATTCATTGAAATTAAGAGAGATTTAGCCCTTTTTAGTTCTAATTCCCTTTCTCTAGTCCGCTAATAAGCACCCGACTCATCGACCCGGGAAGAGTTAAGGGTACCGTGGCCTGATTGAGCGGAACTCTGAATCACCCTGAGGAGCGGACATTCATGGTTAATTTCCTTGTCAGGTCTCTCGCAAACCCTGAGCTTACTAAAAACTAAAGGTCGTCCACCGTAAGGGCGCACCCCAGAGAGCTGACTCCCGAAGGCAAGGCCGGAAGGTCCTAGCAGCTTCTCTGCCCAAGCGGGGCCGAGCAGGCGGATTATACCTGCCAACTGTTTACGTAAGCAGGGGCCTTTTCAGGCGAACAGAGACCACTGACGGGGCTATTGACCAGGACGCCCCGCACTCTGGGCTGACCTGGCACGGGGAGTATACATCCCAGAGGCTTACGCGGAAGAGAATACTTATTTACACCAACAGCCATGGGCTCCTCTCTTAGTTCCCATGAACTTTTCCTTAATGGTCTTAAAGAATCCCTCAGGACACGAGGAGTAAGAGTAAAGAAAAAGGATCTTAGACAATTTTTCTTGTTTATCCATGATACATGCCCCTGGTTTCCGCTTGAGGGCACCATCGACTGCAGACAATGGCAGAGGGTAGGCGATGCCCTTCAAGATTTTTACCAAACTTTGGGCCCCCCAAAAATACCCTTCTTCTATTGGAATCTCATCCATGATATCCTTAAAGTCCACCA
This sequence comes from Lasiurus cinereus, assembly GCA_011751065.1. Lineage (NCBI taxonomy): Eukaryota > Metazoa > Chordata > Mammalia > Chiroptera > Vespertilionidae > Lasiurus > Lasiurus cinereus. The sequence goes on from JAAGEH010001236.1 coordinate 25,908, forward strand.
TCAGGACCCAGATATAAAAGACATAATAAAAACAGGGGAAGCAGCCTTAAGGGAGGCTTCCCGCCCCTCTTCAACCTGTCCATCAGTCGCTATAGATATGCCTAACCACCCGCCCCAAGAGGACACTGAAAAAGAAAGACCAGAGCCTATTAAAAACCCCTCCTTTGACGATCAGATCCCAAAAATTTATCCCTCCTTAAAAATAATGAATGACAATCCATTTGATGACAACCTCACCCCCGAGGACCAGGAGACCCTTGAAGACCAAGCCGCCCACTATCATGATGGGGACTACCCTTGGGGTCTTACTGCCCCTGCTCTCAAAAGACCACCACCTTATAATCCCGTTCCCTTCATAAAACCCCCCTCCTTTTCTGGCCCTGCCTCTACATTCCCCAGTAACTATGACCCCCTCAGGCAAGCCACGAAAAATCTTACCCAAAACATATCCTCCTTAAAGGAAGTCCTTGAACAAAAGCGTGAACATGTCCAATTAATCAAAGAACTCCGAGCCCTTGAGGCAGAACTCACCACCCTCTCTAGCACTCCAAAAGACCCTAAACTTCCTCAACCAAAATCAAAGACTATCTTCCATACCTTTCCTGTTACTCGCAGCCAAGGGCCCCCCCTACATCCCCTGAAGAGAAAAATAATGACGATCAGTCTGAACCACCTGATGCAGAGTCAGAGGGTGAAACATCAGACGTCGAGGAGCCCGATTCCACCCCAGTCAGTTCTAACCAGAAATATCGTAGACTCAATCTAAAACATCTCAAAGACCTCAAGGCTGCTGTCAAGGATTACAGTCCCACAGCACCATTCACTGTCGCCCTCATTGAAAGTTTAAACGATAGGTGGCTTACCCCTAATGACTGGTTATCTCTGGCTAGAGCCACCCTTTCGGGAGGGGATTTTGTCCTTTGGCGCACTGACTTTGTTGAAAACTGCCGAGAGACTGCACAACGCAATAGTAAAAGTAAGGATTCTCGCTCTTGGACAAGAGACAAACCTCCTTTTGAAGCTAATGAGATTCAAGCGAAATTTCCCCCTGGCTTACTGGCCCAGATTCAGGTTGCAGGGCTTAAAGCCTGGCGCCGTCTTCCTCCTAAGAGTTCTGCTACCACCTCGTTAGCCAAGATTCGTCAGGGGGCTGACGAACCTTACAGTGATTTCGTCAGCCGCTTCACCGATGCCGCTGAGAGACTAGTGGGAGAAGGAGAGACGGAAAGCGCCTTCTTAAAACATTTAGCTTATGAAAATGCCAACCCTATTTGCCAAGAAACTATCAGACCCCATAGAGGTAGCAGTCTCTCTGATTATATTAGACTCTGCTCTGGGATAGGCCACTCCCACACCATTGGCGCAGCTATCGGAGCGGCTTTAGAAAATTTCTCCCAAAAACCACCAAACATACAGAGCACACAGCCCCAGAAAACTTGCTTCAATTGCAAACAGCCAGGCCATTTTGTTAACAACTGCCCCAATCCTAAACAACCCCGGCCTCCTCCCAAGTCTGTCTGCCCACGCTGCCGGCGTGGCCTTCATTGGGCTAACGAGTGTCACTCCAAGACAGATAATGAGGGGAAAGTCCTTCCACTCCGGCCGGGAAACCCCTTAAGGGGCCAGCACCGAACAACACCGAACCAAGGGGCTATCAGGTTCGTTCCACAACAGATTCTTCCCGCCCAGGCATCGATTCCCTTTCCCGTGCCACCCCAGGAAGTGCAGGATTGGACCTCTGTGCCATCTCCGACACAATATTAATAACAGAACAAGGAATACAGATCATCCCCACTGAAGTTTTTGGACCATTACCCCCCCGAATGTTCGGCCTAGTTATAGGACGAGGTAGTTCCTGCCTGGCCGTCTTCACGTTAAGCCAGGAGTCATTGACAATGATTACACAGGACAAATTAACATTCTTGCCTCAGCCCCCTCAGGACCCATATCCATTACAAAAGGACAAAGAATAGCCCAGCTCATCCTGCTTCCCCTAGACGCAACCAATAAGGCCTCCATTAATCAACCTAGGCTAAATTCCTCCTTCGGTTCTTCTAACATTTACTGGACCCAACAAATCACCTCTGAAAGACCCTTGCTTACCCTTAAACTTGACGGAAAGACATTTAAAGGTTTAATTGACACAGGGGCAGACGCAACAGTAATTTCAACCGCATTCTGGCCCCCTAGTTGGCCTTGTGAGACCTCCATAACCCATCTCAAGGGTATTGGTCAATCCACCAATCCAAAACAAAGTTCGAAAATTCTGACTTGGCAAGACAGTAAGGGCAACTCAGGCCAGGTGCAACCTTACATTGTCTCAGGACTACCCGTTAACCTATGGGGATGAGACATCCTATCTCAATTAAAACTCATTATGTGTAGCCCCAATGAAATCATTACAAAACAAATGCTTAATAAGGGTTTTTCTGCCAGGACAAGGACTAGGAAAAAATAACCAAGGAATGAAACAGCCACTTTCCATGACACCCAAAGAGGACCGATTAGGGTTTGGAAGCCAAAATTTTTCCTAACGGCCATTGACCTTCCTGTACCTCACGTAGATAAAATTAAGTGGAAGTCCGACTTCCCTGTATGGGTAGATCAGTGGCCATTAACTAGTGAAAAACTCACAGCCGCCTCAAAGTTAGTACAGGAACAATTGGCTGCTGGACATTTAGAACCCACAACCTCTCCATGGAATACCCCAATATTCATAATTAAAAAGAAATCTGGATCTTGGCGCCTCTTACAAGATCTTAGAGAAATGAACAAAACCATGATCACGATGGGAGCCCTTCAACCGGGCCTTCCTTTGCCTATTGCCATTCCTAATAATCATTTTAAAATTATTATAGACCTAAAGGACTGTTTTTTCACTATCCCTCTCCACCCCCTGGACAAAGAACGCTTTGCATTCAGCCTCCCAGTTACTAATTTTAAAGGCCCTATGCAATGTTATCAGTGGCTATGCAAATAGCCCCACCTTATGTCAAAAATTTGTCGCACAGGCAGTAGACCCCCTCAGACCTCGCTGGCCCTCTATTTATATCATTCATTATATGGATGATATCTTATTAGCTGGAGCTACACTCTCTGAGGTTCTAAAATGCAGTCAAGAACTAAACCAATGACTCTCTTCTCTTGGCCTACAGATTGCCCCTAACAAAATTCAGCTAAAAGACCCCTACTATTATCTTGGCTTTGAATTAAACTCAGACAAAATCACCACTCAAAAAATTCAACTCAAAACATCCCATTTACAGACCCTCAACGATTTTCAAAAATTCCTAGGCGACATTAATTGGCTTAGATCTTATCTTAAACTAACAACGGAAGAACTCAAACCCCTTTTCGAAATCCTGCAGGGAGACCCTAATCCTTTATCTCCTCGCCAACTCTCCCCTGCTGCAAGGGAAACACTCCATATCATAGAAACAGCTATCAGGCAACAACAAATCACCTTTATCTCCTATGATAAACCCCTCCTATTCATCATCTGCCCAACACCCCACACACCCACAGGAGTCCTATGGCAGAACAATCCTCTCCTATGGATTCATCTGCCTTCCTCCCCGTCTAAAGTTCTTGTTACATATCCTTAACTGATCACAAAACTTATTAAATTAGGCAACTCATCCCCTTACTTGTAGGTCTAGGAGTCTCTGGTGCCGTGGCCTCCGGCACTGCAGGACTAGGAGTAGCAATCCACTCCTATACAAAACTTTCTAATCAATTAATTGATGATGTTCAAGCCCTCTCAGGGACTATTAATGATCTTCAGGATCAGATTGATTCCTTAGCTGAAGTAGTCTTACAAAACAGAAGAGGTCTAGATCTGCTTACAGCAGAACAGGGAGGGATATGTTTGGCCCTACAGGAACGATGCTGCTTCTACGCCAACAAGTCTGGTATCGTCCGAGACAAAATCAAGAAACTTCAAGAAGACCTCATCAAAAGACGGAAGGAGCTGTTTGAAAATCCGCTCTGGAGTGGATTTAATGGACTTCTCCCTTATCTTCTCCCCATCCTTGGTCCCCTCATAGGCTTCCTCCTTATCATAACCTTTGGCCCTTGGGCATTCAAAACCATCACCTCACTAGTGAAACAGCAAATAGAAGCTGCCTTAGCCAGACCCATTCAGGTTCATTACCAATGCTTGGAAATGACTGACCCAGACTACCACAACCCTCAACGCCATCAACCCCAGAATGGCTCCTTCCCCGCGGGGACAGCATCTTAACCAGAGGGATGCTAAACTTTGCTAAAAAAGCAAGCAAAAGGTTTGGGTACCGAGCTGAGTGTAAAGCAAAAGCATTGCAAGGGAAGATTAATTTTCAAAAATCTCCTCTGGGTTTCCCTGAGAACACACCTGGTTTGCATAGAGGTTGACATCTAACAATTAAAACCTAAGGCTCTGCCTCTCCTCCCCAAAAGATGTCAAGAGCCACATAGTGGACAAAACCAGGTCCACGGGAGGAACCAGGTCAATGTCTCCTCAGCCGGTCAAAGCCCACTCCCCTAAAAGGAAAAGGGAGGAGATGTCAGGAGCCAGGAAAATACAGCAGGGGTTGTGGAATTTCCCTTAAGGCCAGAACTGCCCACCTGAAACCTCCCCAACCAGGAAAGTCATAACCGCCACATCCGCAATCAGCAGCCAGCATCTGGAACTAGCTTAGCCAATCAGCTTAGGCCACAGACCTCCTTGCGCCTTTTTCCCCCTCCCCTTCCCCCTTCAGAACATATATAAGAAGAGCCACCAGAAATAAAATTTTGAGGCTTGATCAGAACACCATTTGCCTTGCCTCCTTCGTGTCCCTGTCTGTTTCTCATTCTCTTAGGTGCGTCGCCTCGCTGCCCCTGTTGAATGACCCCGCGGGACAGGGCAATGATTTCTCCTGTAAAAAGAGCCCTTGGACCGTTTTGAACAACGCTTTCTTGCAAAACTTTTATCATTTTAAAATCAATTTTTTCATGTC
>JAAGEH010001237.1:0-15991 GCA_011751065.1 Lasiurus cinereus
CCTGAGAAAGAAGAATAAAATAGGTGGGGTCTCAATACAAGATTTCAAGCTGTATTTCAAAACCACTGTTCTCAAAACAGCCTGGTACTGGAACAAGCACAGACATATAGATCAATGGAATAGAATAGAGAATCCAGATATCGACCCAAACCACTATGCTCAATTAACATTTGACAAAGGATGAATGAACATACAATGGAGCCAAGACAATAAATGGTGTTGGGGAAATTGGACAGATACATGCAAAATACAAACTAGACCACCAACTTACACCATACACAAATATAAACTCAAAATTGATACAGGACTTAAACCTAAGATGGGAAACGATAAACATACTAGAGGAATCCACAGGCAGCAAAAACTCAGATGCCAAAGGAACTTCTTCGCTGGTACTGGTCTTTGGGCAATGGAAGCTAAAGAGAAAATAAACAAATGGGACTACATCAAAATTAAAAGCTTTTGCACAGGAAAAGAATCTACCAACAAAACAATTCTCTTCAAATTCAGGAAGATAGAAATCATAGCAAGTATCATAAGAAAGCCCACAGTATGGGAGAACATATTTGCAAATATTATCACTGATAAAGTTTTAATCTCCAACACCTATAGGCAACTTATACAACTTAATAAAAGATAAATAATCCAATAAGAAAGTGGGCAATTGAACTAAATAGAATCTTTTTGAAAGAAGAAAGGCCAAGAGACACATGAAAATATGCTTAAAGTCAGTAATTATCTGCGAGATGCAAATCAAAACAATGAGATACCATCTCACACCTTTCACAATGGCAATCATGAACAAATCAACAAATGACAAGTGTTGAAGAGGATGTGGGAAAAAAAAGGAACTTCTTTTGCACTGCTGGTGGAAATGCAGACTGGTGCAGTTACTGTGGAGAACAGTGTGGAGTTTCCTTAAAAAACTAAAAATGGAACTCCCGTTTAACACAGTAATCCCACTCCTAAGAATATATTCTAAGAAATTAGAAACACCAATCAGAAAGGATATATGCACCCCTATGTTCATAGCAGCACAAGTTACAATAGCTTAGATTTGGAAACAGCCTAGGTGCCCATCAGGAGATGACTGGATCAGAAAACAATGGTACCTCTACACAATGAAATACTATGCTGCCATAAAAAAGAAAGAATTCTTATCATTTGCAGCAACCTGGATAGAACTGGAGAGCATTATACTAAGTGAAATAAGCAATTCAATGGAAAAAAAATACAACATGATGTCATTCATTTATGGATAATAAAGAAAATAAACTGATAAAAATATACAGAGTCAGAAAAGCATAAGACTGTCAAATTACAGTGGGAAGGTTTGGGAGAGGTGGAGTAGAAAGTGATCAACTGAAGGACTTGTGTAGATGCATATAAGCATAACCAATGGATTCAAGACACTGTGGGGTGAGGGAGTGGGATGGGCAGGGCAATGGGAAGATATGTACACCTATAATACATTAAAAAAAATGAAAAACACACACAAAGTAATAAGTAGCAAGAACTTACAACCAAGATTACTCTATCCAGCAAAGCTATTATTAAGAATTGAAGGTTAGAAAAGAACTTCACAGATAAGAAAAAGCTAAAGGAGTTCATTACCACCAAACCAATAATGAAATGCTGAAAGTATTCTTTAAGAAGAGAGAAGAAAAAGATAAAGATAAAATTATGAACAACAAATTAATAACAAATACCTACCTATGAACAATTTAATCTAAAAATCAAGTGAATAAAAAATCTGATAAACAGAATAAACTAATGAATATAATAGAATCAGGGGCATAGAAAGGAAGAGGACTGACAATCCTTGAGGTGAAAGGAATGTGTGGGGTCAGGAAGAAGACTGGACAAAAATCATACACCTATAGATGAGGACAGTGGGGTGGGGGTAAGGGCAGAAAGTGGGGTGAGAACCAGGTGGAGGGGACCAATGGGAGAAAAAGAGGAACAACTGTAATTATCTGAAAAAAGATTTATTGAAAATTTTAAAAAATTAAGAGCTTTTGAAAGGCAATGGAAACCATCAACAAAACAGCAAGAAAGCCCACTGGATGAGAGAACATATTGACCAATTTTAACCATTGGTAAGGGTTTAATCTCCAACATTTACAGGGAACTCATTCAAGCTAACAAAAGGAAGACAAACAAACCAATCAAAAAATGGGCAGTGGACCTAAATAGATACTTTCCAAAGAAGACAGAAGGAAGGCCAAGAGACATGAAAATGTCCAAGAAATAGAAATCAAAAGGACAATGTGGTATCTCACACCTGTCAGAATGGCAATCATCAACAAATCAACAAACGACAAGTGTTGGTGAGGATGCGGAGAAAAGGAAACCCTTTTGCACTGCTGGTGGGAATGCAAACTGGTGCAGCCACTGTGGAGACCAGTATGGTGTTTCCTCAAAACACTAAATTTGGAACTCCCATTTGTCCCAGTAATCCCACTTCAAGGAATATATCCCAAGAATCTAGAAACACCAATCAAATGGATTTTTGGACCCCTATGTTCGTAGCAATACAATTCACCATAACTAAGATTTCTTAACAGCCTAAGTGCCCATCAGCAGATGAGTGGATTAAAAAGATGTACTTCTGCACAATGGAATCTGTGCTGCTGTATAAAAGGAATTCTTACCATTTGCAGCAGCATGAATGGACCATGAGAGTATTATGCTAAGTGAAATAAGCCAGTCAGAGAAAGATAAATACCACTTGATCTCACTCATTTATGAAATAGAATGAAAAACATAAACTGATGAACAAAAACATATCCAGAGACAGAGAAGCAACGATCAGACTGTCAAATCTCAGAGGGAAAGTGGGAGAGGATGGGGATACAGGGAAGAGATCAAGGAAAGGACTTGTATGCATACATGTAATTCCAACCAATGGACACAGACAACAGGGGGGAGGTGAGGGCATGAGTTAGGAAAGGGTGTTGAGGGGTTAATGGAGAGCTGAGGACACATATGTAATACCTTAATCAATAAAGAAATTAGATTGAAACAAGAAAAAAAAACTTCTGCACAGCAAAAGAAACCATCAGCAAAATAACAAGAGATCCCACTACATGCAAGAACATACCAGTATTTGTCAGTGATACATCCTATAAGGGGTTAATCTCCATACTTACAGGGAACTCACACAACTTAAAAAAGGAAGACAAACAATTCTGCTGGAAGCCACCCATTGGTTACACTATCAGGAAAGTATAAATAAGGAACCCAGAAGACGGATGAAGCTTTGCAATGATTGTTCAGTTAAGACAATGGTGACTCTAGCAATTTCCTGACCTTATAGCCTCAAAGTAAGTCTTTACTAATATTTACTGACCTTTAAAATAGTCTTGTCTGCAACTGGAATTGCCTGCCTGAATAAAAGTAATATGTGTACCAAATTTGAATATAAAGCTGGCACGACCTGAGCACCAGTGAATCCCTTACACTTGATCTGGGTCTCTGCCTGACCTACTGTGTTTTCCAAATTCACTTTCTTGTCTAGTCTCTTAACTTCTGTGCAGTCCTTCTACAGGTCCCATACCCAAGACAAGCAGGATGTGGCTATCACAAGTTTCACACAATGCAATTTAAAAATGGGCAAAGGACCTAAATAGACACTGATCCAAAGAGGACATACAGATGGCCATGGGACATATGAAAACATGCTCAAAGTCACTAGTCATCTGAGAGATGCAGATCAAAATGATGATGAGGTTTCACCACACACCTTTCAGAATAGTTACCATTAACAAATCAACAAATGACAAGTGTTGGGGTGTTGGGGAGGATGTAGAGAAAAGAAAATCTATCCCAGTACACTGCTAGTTGCAATGCAGACTGGCATAGTCACTATGGAATACAGTATGTCAATTCCTAAAAAAAAAAAGGGAGGTGGGAATAAAAGATGAATAAATAAATAAACAAATGAATAAAGAAACTCCCATTTAACTCAGTGATCCCAGTTCTGGAATATATCTAAGAAATCTGACACACTCATCAGAAAATAATATATTCACCCAAACATTCATAGCAGCATCATTTACAATATACCCATTAGCAGATTAATGGATTTAAAAAAACAAAACAAAACACCAACAACTTTGGTCATACTATTTGCAAAAGCATGGAGGGACCTGGAGAGTATAATGCTGAGTGAAATAAGCCAGTCAGAGAAAGATATGTATTACATGATCTCATTCATATGTGAAATCTAATGAACTAAATAAACTGATGAACGAAAATAGACCCAGAGACACAGAAACATGAAGAAACCTTTGAAACTCAGAGGGAAGGAAGGGTGGGACAAGATCTACCAATGAACTTCTTTGCATATATGCATCACCCTTGGACTCAGACAATGAGGTGGTGAGGGCCTGGGGTGGGGAGGGGTGCACCTGGAAAGGTTAATGGGGTGGGGGGAGGAGGACCTATGTAATACTTTCAACAATAAAGATTTTTTTAAAGAAGTGGGATGCAGAGTTTGGTAACTTGATAAGGTGGCTCCCACTCGATTTATACATTATTTAAAAATACTTTGAATTTGTTAGTAGTCTGTTCCCCAATTAACTTGTACTCAATGCTACAGACCCAGTGATAATTCTTGCCTGAATAAATTATTTTGTGATTGAAAATAAAATGATTTTATAATACTAATTTCACATTTTTTTCATCCAACAGTCTTCTGCAAAAAAAGCTTTTACTTTTCTCTCTTCTCTCATTTTTTATGTGGATTTGTATACTTTTGGTTGTTCAATGTGCTAAAATCCACAGTAAGCAGGCTGTTTGGATGTTTAAATTTCTCGAGGTTGGACAGTAGACTCCCTTGATGCCTCCACCAGTCTCTATGGACTTCCTTGCTTTCTGGCACATTAATTCACCTATACCTTCTCTCACCCAAAGCTCTATCAGTTCTTCCTCCAAAGAGGCAAAATGAATTAAAAATAGAATTATCTAATTATCTAGCATACCAGAGAAATTGCTCTACTTCCCTGTATTCTCCATGTGTATATTTCCATCCTCTTTTTGTAATGTTTTGTGGTATCAAAGAAAAGACCACAGGTTAGCCTTTCTGAAATTTGTGTTTGTAATGAGGCTGTAATGCTATTTGGGTAGGCCATTAGCTCAAGGATTTCCTGAGAGAGGGTTTGAGAGCAGGTTATAGCTTTTTAAAATGTGTGTCTATATTTTTCCCTGGCCAGCGTGGTTAGATGATTAGAGTGTCCGCCTGAGCACCAAAGAGTCACATGTTCAATTCCCAGTCAAGGACATGGACCTGGGTTGCGGGTTCACTTCCTGACCCCAGAAGGAGTGAAGGGGTGAGTGGGGAGGCAACCAGTTCATCTTTCTGTCTCACAGTGTGGTTCTGCTTCTGCCCAGCCTATTTCTGGGGCCTCACCTGCCCAGAGCTTCCTGGTAGCTCTTAATGAAGCCCAGGCCCTTATTGACAGGGCCTGGACCCAACAGTGCAAATCCTGCTCCTACCCCACCACCTCCCAGCTGTGTGGCTTCAGGCAGAGAAATGGAGACTTGGTCTCCCCTGTCAGAGGGGATGAAGCTCCTTATGGGAGCCTGGGGGAATGCAATGAGGTGGTGCCTTTGGCTGCTGCCAGCTTGCGACCAGCACTCTCCCCCCTCCCTTTTTATTTTTTATTTTTTTAATTTTTTAAAAAATATATTTTATTGATTTTTTACAAAGAGGAAGGGAGAGGATAGAGAGCCAGAAACATCGATGAGAGACATTGACCAGCCGCCTCCTGAACGCTCCCTACTGGGGATGTGCCAACAACCATGGAACATGCCCTAGACCAGAATAGAACCTGGGACCTTTCAATCTGCAGGCCGACACTCTATCCACTGAGCCAAACCAATTTCGGCCCCCCTCCCTTTTTAGTATTTGCTTTCTTGGATGGCCGATATACCCAGAGGTTAGCAAAGAGTCTCCTTTCAGCAGAATGAGCTCTTCTATTGGGGTACAAATGGCCAGTTCCCCTAGGTACCAGCTCCCACAACTGTGCTGGCTCCATGATAAGGACAGTGCTGACTACACCTCTCTGGTCCTCACACCCTGTTCCTCTGCCAACTCCGTCCTGCCTCAGCTCGGCCAGCACCACAATCACCAGCCATCCCACTGCCCAGCTTCCTGTCCCCTCTGTCCAGCCCCACCTCCACACTGTGACTAGCTGACCTAAGTTAGAACCGACTCCTGTCGCTTTGCATGTGTAAGAGCTGCCCACATGCCTCCCCATGCAGTCCCTGTGGGCTGCACAGCACGGATTTCTCTTCTGGCAGCACATTTCTCTCCTGCGTGTGTGTCCTAGAATAATACCCCAACCAGGTGGAAGACTGGAGAGTAATTAAAAGAGGTCTCAGGACTGAGACTGAGCCTTGACTATGGGAGCCTAAGTGAAATGTAGACTTAAGTTGACAATAATGTATTAATATTGGTTCATTAATTGTAACAGTTCTGTAGAAAACTAGAAAGAGGAGAAATTAGAAGTAAAATAAGAGACACCTATTGCATCACCCTGGAAACCTTTAGGGCTTCAGTGATTTCTTAGTAAAAATACACGTTAAAAAAAAAAAACAAACAACAGAACATTCTCCAGTTCCGACCAGGTTGCTGCAAATGGTAAGAATTCTTTCTTTTTAATGGCAGCATAGAATTCCATTGTGTAGATGTACCACAGTTTTCTGATCCACTCATCTGCTGACGGGCACCTAGGCTGTTTCCAAATTGTAGTTATTGTAAATTGTGCTGCTATGAACATAGGGGTGCATAAATCCTTTCTGATTGGTGTTTGTGATTTCTTAGGATACATTCCTAAGAGTTGGATTACAGAGTCAGATGGGAGATCCATTTTTTAGTTTTTTGAGGAAACTCTATACTGTTCTCCACAGTGGCTGCACCAGTCTGCATTCCCACCGACAGTGCACAAGGGTTCCTTTTTCTCCGCATCGTCGCTAACACTTGTCATTTGTTGATTTGTTGTGAAATAAGCTAGTCAATGAAGGAGAAGCATCACATGATCTCACTCATTTGTGGATAATAAAGAACATTATAAACTGATGAACAAAAGGATAGATACAGAGGCAGTAAAGCTTCAAACAGACTGAAATTACAGCAGGAAGATTAGAGTTAGGTGAGGTAGATAAGAGATCAATCAAAGGACTTGGATGCATGCATATAAGCATAACCAATGAACATAGACACTGGGGGGTTGGGTTATGGCTGGGAGGGAGGGGGGCAATGGGGAGATATGTATAAAAAATTAGTAAAATAAAATAAAATAAAATATAGAAAAATGAAACAAAAAAACAAACAAACAAAAAAACAGAACATAAAATGAAGACACTAACAGACCGATTAGCTACCTGAACAAAGCTGTGTCCTCTCCTCCATCTGCTCTCACCCCCTCAGGCCTACAGGACACAAAGCACCAGGGAGCCCTCTGTACTCCCAAGTGGTGGGGAGGGGAGGGTATAAGCCTATCAGCCTCTGAGGTATGCCTGATGCACACCTGTGGCCACAATGGAGGAGCAGCTGAATTGGGCAGTACAGCCTGCACACCTGCCCCTGAGGAACAGAGAAAACAGGCTCTACCCACAAACATACTGCACTTACACTCCCACTCTATTTCTATTCCTTTACAAACATATTTTCTTAGATTTTTATGCCAAAGCGTCTTCTGCAACACAGAAGTTCAGTAGTGAGAACTCTCCAAGTTTACTTTGTGTACATGGTGTGTCTTTGAAGAGGGCTGAGTGTGAATGCAATATGTGGTTGGCCATTGCTGTGGTGTCAGAGGCACAGGGGCAGAGCAAGCCTGTATTAGTGCGACTTCCACAGTTCTGGAGTTTTTGCACATGTATCTACAGACTTGGGGGCAGGAAACAAAGACAACATGGAATTCACACTCACAATGACCAAAGGAATCTGCAAAACCACATTCTTATAGGAGCTAAAGGGCAGGGACATGGGCAACCAGATGCAGGATAGCAGTATACCAGGAGCAGGTGCAGGGCCAAGTCCTGGAAGCCTACCTTCTCTACCTGCAAGAACCAGCACACCACTGCCTGTCCCTTTAAGCCACAGCTTTGGTGTGGTTTGTTACTCAGTAGCAGGTAACTAGAAGTGTAGCTTCAGTAGGTAAGGGAGCAAGAAGAAATATTTTACTGGCTGACACATTATATGCTTATATTGTGCTTTAATTCTAAAAGGCATATTAGCTCATCTAAAGAGATAGCAAAATGTCATCATCAAAGTCTTGGATTATTGAGTATTATTTACCATACGTTGAGTAATTATACTATAATATCTTTAAACAAGAACCAAGTGATACTTATCTAATAAAACTAATTTTTTTGTAAAACTCAATCTTGCTGCAAAGTATCTCAGTAGACACACTACCTGTTATGAGTAATTGCCATCAGCTGTAATACCCTCAAATGAGGTCTAACACACATAGAGAAGGCAGAAAAAGAAATAAAGCAAGAAAAAAATGTATACTGCCAAAGACCAACCATGTCTCACTGACAGAAAGATGTGAACAGGAGACCAGAAGGCTGGTCAACCTTAATTGCTCTAAAAGGTCAGAGCTAATCACTCACTGTTTAGTTGAAACATTGCTTCAGCTAACAGACTCTACCTGTTTGTTTCATGTTAATTTCTGTTCTTGTAATTTCCTGCCCAAAGGCTATGGGTGTGTCCCAAAATCTTAATAAACGGGAGAAAAAGGCTAAAACAAAGGGTAGTCCTTTCCACTAGAGGAAGGGTCCCAGCTGGGCCCCCAATATCACCAAATTAGTATTTTGTAGACTCTCTCGTCATTTGTTTGTGGCCTCCTCCAGAACCCTGAATTACGCAGGACTTGGAAAGGGGCTCCCACATCTGGCACCCAACGTGGGGCATCTGGAAGAGAAGGTATTTTTCACCTAAGATCGAAGGAAGGAAAATGGTGAGGGAAAATTCACCTAGGAAAAGGTGAAGGAAATTCAATGTACGCAAAGCCCAGGGATTAACTGCAGAGTCAAGATCTGTAAGTAGGGTGGGAACATCTTTTTCAGCCAGGCTAATCTGGAAGAATTAGGTTATAAATATAATATAAAGTAAACTTTATTATAGACTTTTGGTTTGCATGCTTAAATAATGTGGTTTTTTGTTCAAATTAAAGTCTTAGTTTGCATTTGGAATCTAAAATCTGTAATAAGTGAAACTCCACTGCTGCAACCGCCTCTGGTGTGGAGAAATTCAAAGGTGGCTCTCTGCTCTCCTGCAATGAGATTACTAAAGCTTTCTTTAAAAAATTGTAAGAAAACTTGCAGGAAAATGCAAATCTTGGCCAAATTAGGTGCTAGTTATTACTTTGGAAAGTGATAAAGAAAAAAAATTTAAGATCTGTCTTTATCTTTTAAGCATGAAAAGAAATTCAGCCAAATCTGTTATTGATGCTTTCCCCCGAGGTAAGCAGGATGTGGGGGAAGGAAGAGACACATGGCAATCCAATATGAAAGTCCAATCTCCCAGTATACTAAAATCTCCTTTCTCGCCATGAAAAAGTTTTAAAAATTTAGAGATGTATCTAGAATTTCTGTACTCATGAGGAGATAAGCCCGGCTTAAAAAGAAATGCATGCAATTGTTCACCTTTTTGGACATATTAGACAGGGTTTTAAGCTGCAATCTCTCCGCAAAAGCTGCAGAAAAAGAAAAACCCAGAACTGGTCTTTATTTTTTAAAGAAGATGGCGTAAAGGAACCAAAAGGAGAAGATTTTGTGTTATTAATCAAAGTTTTCAGCTAAATACAAATTGAATTGAGAGAAAATAAAATTTCTCTAACAATTTGGAATTCAAAATATGTTTATTGGTCTAATTAAAAAAGGATTAATTGTGATTCCCAATTGAAAAAATTTAATATAAATAACCAGTTTAAAAATGTATCTTAAGATAATTATAAAAAGTAATATATTCTTTAAATCATAGATGAATATATATATTTGATGTTTTTTTCCATGTTAAAATTTCAAGGCTTTAACAGAGATGATTCTTGGAAAGTTCCATGGGCCTGGAGTAACACAAGGAATTTGTTCTCTCTTCTTAAAGGAAAACTTTTTAAATTTAACCAATCTAATATACTTGAAATTGCATGGAAAACTTTATTGAATAAGAATAACTATATTTTAAATGTTATGAAGGTTTTGGCCTCTAAGGACAGACACAAGGTAGCATTCCAGGGAGAGGCATAAAAAGCCTCTGAGTGATCCAGTCTCTTGGTGTCCTAGATGTCAGAAAGGTACCATTGGGCCAGACAGTTTAAATAAAAATGTCATAGAAATGGGCAGCCTCTAGATCAAGATACAGGGCATGGTGAACTGCGGGGAAACAGCCAGAGTGGTTCCCCCCACCCCCATTATTAATACGGGAAACCTGCCTTGCAAGGCCCACAGTGGATTCCCTCATCAAAGCAACTCCAGGAACCGAAGGCCTGGATCTTAACAGCACTATACCGTCACTGTGACTCAGGAATTTGGGGTCCTATGTCACTGGGAACTTTAGGATTAATCTTAGGGAAGAGTGGAAACACTCTAAAAGGATTAACTGTTCTGCCTGGAGTCATTGATTCAGATTATCAAGGAGAAATTAAAGTTATACTAGAATGTAATCATATTATGCAAATTACTCCAGGACAAAGAATTGCTCAGACACTATTTCTACCTTATGTTCAACAAGTTGAGGCTATAAATACAAAAAGAGGAATGCAAGGATTTGGAAGCTCAGACATCTGTTGGATACACAAAATTGGCAAAACCTGTCCTACAATTAATTTAAAAATACATAGAGGAAAAACAATTTAGGGTCTAGTGGACATTGGAGCAGTTGTTAGTGTTAATCAGCAAAGAATTCTGGCCTCCAAATTGGTCCACGGCAGAAGCTATGGTCTCAGTTAAAGGGGTAGGAATTCCTGATGATACACAACGAAGTGCTGCAGTGTTAAGATGGCAAGATAGGGTGATTTCAGCCCTACATCATATCCCTAAAATTGCAGTCAATTTATGGGGCGGGGATGTTTTAGAAGGTTTACGGGCATGTATTGTTACTGGCAAAGGGCAGCAGTTAATGACTCAGATGGCATATCAACCTTTTTAGGAGCGATCACTGCTCATTCTCCTCACCCTCATGCTGATCCAATTCAATGGAAAGATGATAGACTTGTATGGGTGGATTGGTGGCCATTAGCCAAAGAGAAATTAGGTCGTATTCATGAATTAATACAAGAACAAATAGAAGCTGGCCACATAGAGCCTTCCACTAGTCTTGGAATACACCTATATTTACAATCCCTAAAAAGGCGACAGGAAAATAGCAATTACATGACCTTAGAGCAATTAATGCTACTATGCATACCACGGCAGTTTTACAACCTGGACTCAACCAGTGCCTACACAAATCCCTTTAAATTGGTTTCTTATAGTGGTAGATCTTAAAGATTGTATTTTTCACCATTCCCTTGGCACTTCAAGATAAACAGAGATTTGCATTTTCAGTGGCATCTATTAATAATATAGAACCCATGAAAAGATATCAATGGAAGGTTTAACCTCAAGGAATGGCCAGCAGCCCTACTTTGTGTCAAAAATATGTGGCTCAAGCTGTTCAGCCTTTGAGAGACAAATACTCCCAATGTTACATTATCCATTACATGGATGACTTGCTCTTAGCAAGCCCAAGGGAAGAACAGACCTTGGCCATGTTTTCCCAATTAGAAGAGGAGCTCCCTAAATGGGGCTTAAGAATTGCTCCAGAAAAGGTACAGAAAGAAACGCCTTTCCAATATTTGGGAACCATAATTGAAAACCAATGCATTAGGCCTCAGAAGGTAGAGATAAGAAAAAACTGTCTTAAAACTTTAAATGACTTTCAGAAATTATTAGGGGACATTAACTGGTTAAGACCTTATCTGAAGCTCACTGTAGGAGAAATGACAAATTTATTTAGTATGCTTAGAGGTGACTCTAATCTTTCCTCTCCCCAAACATTAACAGATGAAGCTAGGAATGAATTGCTAAGAGTTGAGCCGGCAATTTCCTCAGC
Source organism: Lasiurus cinereus (assembly GCA_011751065.1). Lineage (NCBI taxonomy): Eukaryota > Metazoa > Chordata > Mammalia > Chiroptera > Vespertilionidae > Lasiurus > Lasiurus cinereus. Next base: position 12,107 of record JAAGEH010001237.1, read on the forward strand.
CCAAGTAGCGCAGGTACAGCCCAAATTACCTTTATTGGGACAAATTAACCCCACTGGAGTCTTCTCTCAAAAGAAAAACTCTCCTGCTATTATTGGATGGGTCCACCGAGGGCATCAATCCTTTAAAACTGCAGTTACATATGTAGAACTAATGGTCCAATTAATATTTCAAATTAGAAAACGTTGTAAACAGCTTAGAGGTAAAGAGCCTCAGTGTATCTACTTCCTCCTCACTGGAAGCAATTAGAAATGTTATTTCAGAATGATATAAATTGGCAAATTGGGTTAAGTGGATATTCAGGGAAACTTAGCTGTCACCTATTAAAACAAAAATTGTTACAATTTTTATATAATACCCCCATTATTATACCAAAAATTACTAGGCAGGAACCTATTCCTGGAGCTTTAACTGTTTTTACTGATGGATCATCTAATGGGAAAGCTGCCTATATCATACAGTAAATTCATACCAAGTTATATTGAGCAGTCATACTTCTGTACAAAGAATTGAACTAGAAGCAATTAAGGCTGCATTGCAGGATTTCCTAGAGTCTCTTAATATTGTCTCTGTTTTTTTTTTCCTCTGCGAACTTAGTGAATAGAATTGAAACTGCCTGGTTGAAATGGCTTAGTGACCAAAGTTTATTTTTACTATTTAAACAAGTTTAGCAAATTGTACAACAAAGACAATATCTTTTTTATATCACTCACATCAGGGCTTATAGTGTCTTACCTGGTCCTTTAACAAAAGGAAATGCACATGCTGATCAATTGGTTGCTTTATTAAAAGAAGCCTTAGAATCTCATCAGCCTGCCAAAATGCTGTCTAATCTCAATCACTCGACAACAGGCAAAACAGATTATTGAGGAATGTCCCAATTGTATGTTACATCTACCTCAAGGGCCTAACACAGGAGTCAACCCTAGAGGTTTGCTAAGAGACCATACCTGGCAAATGGATGTAACACATTATACTTCCTTTGGACGCCTTGGGGCATTACATGTCTCTGTAGACACCTTTTCAAAAGTAATATGGCTACTGCATCTACAGGAAAAACGGCAAAACAGGTTATTAATCATTGTCTAGCTACTTTTGCCGTCATGGGAGTTCCAAAAATTATTAAAATTGATAATGGGCCTGCTTACACAGGATGCCAATTCCAGGAATTTTGTAAAAGATGGAAAATTCAGCACATTACAGGAATACCATATAATTCTCAAGGACAGGCCATTATTGAACGATAGCATCAGTGGCTAAAATCCCAACTTGAAAACAAAAAGAGGGGATGATGGAGATATCACCTGTGGGTAGGCTGCACCAAGCCTTAATTACTTTAAACTTTTTCACTTGTGATGCTGATGGACAGACACCTATGGAGCTACATTGGTGTCAGGATAAAACAAAAGGAAATGGTCCAGTTAAATGAAAAGATCCTGAATCGATCCATTATTAATCTTTGGGATAGGGTATGCTTGTATATTTCCAGAAAATTTTTCTAAACCCATGTGGATTCCTGCTAGAAATATTAAACTACAATAGGGATCCAAGAGAGAAACTACACAGACTAATAAGGACCTTGTGCCTGGAGCCACACCATACAGCCGCAGACAATCAACTACCTCAGTCATAGAGAGCAGCGACTCCAAGCAATCCACTGAAGATGAGCAGCAGGAGGAGGACGAGCAGAACAACAAACAGCTTGAAGGCCACTGGGAGCATGGTAAAGAGGATGGTACAGACACCTGAGAACGTCTTTCTTGCCATGCTAACAATTACCAGCTGTACCGTAACATTACCTGGGCACATGGGGAAGTATTTCGGACTTACGTTCCTTACCCTTCATGTGTAAGAACCCTTAGGTATGCTGATTCCCCTGCATAATGTAGTCTCTAAGAAGGGCAAAATGAAGTAACTAAATATTTCCTAAAATTCCACCAGCAGAATTTAAAATAACAAAAGCCCGTAGCCGCCTGTTTTCTTAAGCTAGAGGGGGGACAGCATTTGTGGCTTGTGAATCAGACATAAACATTTACTAAATTTCTTTTGCTTTTTAAATTAAGATACCTACTTTAATTAGGTAAATCAAGGTTTTCAGCTAAATGAAAAGCCAGTGTCTTTGTAAGCACTTTGATTAAGTATTCTAATAAAGTAACTAAGACCTTGTCTATACAAAAAGAAATTGATAGCCAGTTTGAAATTGAATTGCCATGCCCTAGAACAAAGAATATCCTTACATGATATTATTCTACAGTGTCATAATTTTTTGACAAATATCCCAAAGAAACTTACATTCTAATTCTTTGAATATTTGGTAGCAATTTTAAAAATAACAGGACAGGAATTAAGGCAGTGAGAAGGCACTTGAGCATTCTACATTGGCTTTTCTTGCTCTTTTTGCCAAGAGGGACCCTCCCACAGCTGTTGCCTGAGCTTTCTGTTCATGCTGAGGTTGAAGCCTCGTGGTGACTGGTAGCATGGATCGGTCTCTCGCCCAGTGGTGTGAGCTGGGCCCTCCCTGGAGAAGAAACCTGGGTTCCCTGAGATATGTGATCTGTGCTGGGACCCCGCCAGCAGGCTTGGGGATCCCAAGGTAGGTACTGGGTGTGGAGGCCATGGGGGCATAGGCTACCAAGGAGATGGAACTAAACCTCACATTACCCTGCTTGGCCCCAGAGGATGGCTGGTTAGCCAGTGACGGGTAAGATTCCTCAGGGAAAGAAAAACCTAAAACAGGCACAGTTGCAGAGGGGCCATCAGGAGAGAACTTGGGGATCAACAGAGGTGAGGCATAAAACCTAACCTCACCCCCCCCCCCGCAACATTGCAGGGGCTTGAACCTTTGGCCTTCTGAGGGAGGTCTCCTGCCCCATGGCTGCTTTGTTTCCCAAGCCCAGCTCAGATTGGGACCCAGGTGACAGAGATTTTGGCCCAGCTCTGTTCGGTCCACAGGTGACAGCCAAAGATTAAGTGCAGCTCAGATCGGGACCCAGCAACAGACTTGGCCGACAGCTGCCCTATATTCTAAATCCAACCTAACACCAGGAATGCTTAGGGCCTACTCAAGAATGCAAATAATCCTTTCCACTAATATTTACAGGATAAAACTAAGATTGTTGTTAGAATATTAAATTTGACAATACAATAATCAAGTTTTTAAATTAATTTAAATAGGCTAATTGAAATAAGTGAATATTCAAGAAAATTTAATTGTACTGGAAAAAAGTTGTTCCTAAAGTATTAAAAATTTCTATCGATAGCTCATCACGTGGTAAAATTGCTTAACATGCAATAAACATTAAAGCAGTCATATTTTTGTGCAAAATAATTAAATTTTAAAGTCATCAAGACTACATTATGAAAATTTTCCAAAAGCCTCCTAATAATTAAATAAAAAAGGGGGGATAGTAAAGTAATATTATGTAAGGAAAAGTATCCTCTAAGTAAATTACATCCAGAAAAAAGAAAATTTCTTTTACTTAACCAGCAAGACACCTATGAAAAACATACATAGTATCAAAATAAGCCAAAGGAAAATCATTTGAGCAAAAAATAAAAAGGATCCCAAGTCAAATTTATAGCAAAAATTCCTTTACTAACTTTTGGTGGAGAATATGTTTATATTTTTTTCAGAAAAACAACTCCAAGACCATGTGAATTCCTACAACAGAGAATGCTCCAGCTATGAAGACGAGAGGAGAAACAGTCCAGAGATGGAAGATGCTGGCGACACCTGGCCATACTAGCAGTCAGCAACTGTATATCGATGCAGGTTGCCCAGAACCAAACCAGAGGGGGTCTGACCTGCATTGCCATCATTTGTCCACCATCCAGAACTGAAATATCATCGCAAACATGTACACTCAAATAAAACTGTTAGATATTGA
>JAAGEH010001238.1:0-34027 GCA_011751065.1 Lasiurus cinereus
TCTTTCTTGTTGTTTTGTTGATGGTTTCTTTTGCTGCGCAAAAGCCTTTTATTTTGATGTAGTCCCATTTGTTTATTTTTTTCTTTAGCTTTCATTGTCTTTGGAGCAGTATCAGTGAAGAAGTTCTTTCGGCATATGTCTGAGATTGGGCTGCCTGTGGATTCCTCTAGTATTTTTATGGTTTCCCTTCTAATGTTTAAGTCCTGTATCCATTTTGGGTTTATTTTTGTATTTGGTGTAAGTTGGTGGTTCAGTTTCAATTTTTTGCATGTATCTGTCCAATTTTCCCAACACCATATATGGAAGAGGCTATCTTGGCTCCATTGAATGTTCATGCCTCCTTTGTCAAATATTAATTGAGCATAGTGGTTTGAGTGGATATCTGGGTTCTCTATTCTATTCCATTGGTCTATATGTCTGTTCTTGTGCCAGTACCAGGCTGTTTTGAGAACAGTGGCTTTGTAGTATAGCTTGAAGTCTGGTATTGAGTTCCCACCTACTTTATTCTTCCTTCTCAGAATTGCTGTAGCTATCCATGGTCTTTTTTTGTTCCAGATGAATCTATGAAGAATTCTTTGTAGGTCTGTGAAATATGTCGTTGGTATTTTAATGGGTAGTGCATTGAATCTGTAGATTGCTTTGGGTAGTATGGACATTTTAATGATGTTGATTCTCCCAATCCATGAGCATGGTATGCCATTCCATCTGTTAACATCTTCCTCTATCTCTTTTTCCAGTGTCCTGTAGTTTTCTGCATAAAGGTCTTTTACCTCTTTAGTTAGGTTTATTCCTAGGTATCTTAATTTTTTGGTGCGATGGTAAATGGGATTGCTTTTTTAGTTTCTCTTTCTATAATTTCACTATTAGTGTATAGAAATGCCACAGACTTCTTAGCATTAATTTTGTATCCTGCTACATTGGCAAATTCATTAATTAAGTCAATTAGTTTTGGAATGGAGTCCTTTGGGTTTTTTATGTACAATATCATGTCATCGGCAAATAAGGATAGCTTTACTTCTTCTTTTCTAATTTGGATGCCTTTTATTTCTTCTTCTTGTCTAATTGCAATGGCTAATACTTCCAGTACTATGTCGAACAGGAGAGGTGAGAGTGGGCATCCCTGTCTTGTTCCTGTTCTTAGGGGAAATGGTTTTAGATTTTGCCCATTGAGTATGATGTTAGCTGTGGGTTTACCATATATGGCTTTTATGATGTTGAGGTATGATCCTTCTATTCCCACTTTGCTGAGAGTTTTTATCAAGAAAGGATGTTGGATTTTGTCAAATGCTTTTTCTGCATCAATTGATATGACTATGTGATTTTTATCTCTCAGTTTGTTTATGTGATGTATCACATTTATTGATTTGCGGATATTGTACTACCCCTGCATTCCTGGGATGAATCCTACTTGGTCATGGTGTATGAACTTTCTGATGTACTGCTGGATCCGGATTACTAGAATTTTTTTGAGGATGTTGGCATCTATATTCATGAGAGATATTGGCCTATAATTCTCTTTCATTGTGTTGTCTTTATCTGGTTTTGGTATTAGGGTGATGCTGGCTTCATAGGAGGTGTTTGGAAGTGTTCCTTCTTCTTGAATGTTTTTGAATAATCTGAGGAGGATAGGTTTTAATTCTTCCTTGAATGTTTGGTAAAACTCTCATGTGTAGCCATCTGGACCCAGGCTTTTATTTGCTGGAAGCTTTTTGATTACTGTTTGAATTTCTTCCATAGTTATTGGACTATTGAGATGTTTGGTTTTCTCCTCATTGAGTTTTGGGAGGTTATATTTTTCTAGAAAAATGTCCATTTCTTGCAGGTTGTCCAATTTGTTGGAATAGAGTTGTTCATAGTATTTTTTAACAATCCTTTGTATTTCCACAGGTTCTGTTGTTATTTCTCCTCTTTCATTTCTGATTTTGTTTATTTGGGTCTTCTCTCTTTGCTTCTTGGTGAGTCTGACTAAGGGTCCATCAATCTTGTTTATCCTTTCAAAGAACCAGCTCTTTGTTTTGTTGATCTTTTGAATTGTTTCTTTGGTCTCCAAGTTGTTTATCTCCGCTCTGATCTTCACTATTTCCTTCCTTCTGATTACACTGGGCTTTTCTTGTTGCTCTCGTTCTAGCTCTTTGAGTTTTAGGTTTAGGTGATTTATTACCATTGTTTCCGGTTTTTTGCAGTAGGCTTTTAGGGCTATGAACTTCCCTCTCAAGACTGCTTTCACTGTGTCCCATAAATTTTGTATTGTTTTGTTGTCATTGTCATTTGTTGCCATGATATTTTTTATTTCTTCCTTGATCTCTCTGTTTACCCAGTCGTTGTTTAAAAGCATGCTGTTTAGTCTCCATGTGTTTGATTTCTTTCTATTGTTTGTATTATAGTTGATTTCCAGTTTTATGCCACTGCGGTCTGAGAAAATGCTTGATATGATTCCTATCTTCTTGAATTTGAAGAGACTTTTCTTATAACCCAACATATGATCTATCTTTGAAAATGACCCATGTGCACTGGAGAAGAATGTATATTCGGTGTCTTTGGGGTGAAATGTTCTGAAGATGTCATTTAATTCCATCTGTTCTAGTGAGTCATTTAGGATTGATGTTTTTTTGCTGATTTTTTGTTTAGAGGATTTGTCCAATGATGACAGTGGGGTATTAAAGTCTCCTACTATGATTGTATTGCTGTCAATCTCTCCCTTAATATCCTCCAAGAGTTTTTTTTATGTATTTAGGTGCTCCTATATTGGGTGAATATATGTTTACTAGAGTTATTTCTTCTTGTTGGATTGTTCCCTTTAGTATTATGAAGTGGCCTTCTTTATCTCTTGTTATGTCCTTCACTTTGAGATCTAATTTGTCAGATATAAGTATTGCAACCCCAGCTTTTTTTTCATTTCCATTTGCCTGAAATACCATGTTCCATCCCTTCACCCTCAATCTGTGTGCATCTCTTTTCCTAAGGTAGGTTTCTTGCAGACAGCAGATATATGGATCATGTTTTCTTATCCAATCGGTTACCCTATGTCTTTTCATTGGAGCATTTAATCCATTTACATTTAAAGTTATTATTGATAAGTACTTATCTGTTGCCATTTTTAGTCCTTACCCCCTAGTTCCTTCTTCACTTCCTCTTTCTTTTTATTACAGCAGACCCTTTAACATTTCGTGCATTGCGGGTTTGGTGGTTTATATTCCCTTAGTTCTTTTTTGTCTGTGAAGCTTTTGATTTCACCTTCAATTTTGATTGAGAGTCTTGCAGGGTACAGTATTCTTGGATTCAGACCCTTCCTTTGCATGACGTTGTATATTTAATTCCATTCCCTTCTGGCCTGACGAGTTTCTGTTGAGAAGTCAGTAGCTAGTCTTATGGGGGTTCCTTTGTAAGTAGCTTTCTGTTTCTCTCTGGCTGCTTTTAAGATTCTTACTTTGTCGTTGGTGTTTGCCAATTTAATTATAATGTGCCTTGGTGTCGGTTTGTTGGGGTTCATTTTGCTTGAGACTCTGTGAGCTTCTTGGATTTGTGTGGGTTTTTTCTTTTCTATATTGGGGAAATTTTCTGTCATTATTTCTTCAAACACGTTCTCTAATCCTTGTAGAGTTTCCACTCTTTCTGGAACCCCAATTATGCAGATGTTGTTTTGTTTCATGTTATCCCAAAGTTCCCTTAGACTCTCCTCTTGCTTTTTAACTTTTTTTTTCTAGAAGCTGCTGTACTTGGGTATGTTTTCCTACCGTGTCTTCTAGCTCACTGATGTGGTACTCTGCTTCTTCTAGTCTACTTTTGATGCTTTCTATTGAGTTCTTTATAGCAGTGATGTCATTTTTCATTTCTTCTTCTTTATTCTGCACTTCCTCTAGGTTCTTCTTCATTTCCTCTTGGCTCTTACTCATATTGTCAAATTTGTCTTCCATTCTTTTCAACCATATTATGATCATTTCTCTGAACTCTTTCTCTGGTAGGCTTATTTCTGGTTCTATTTCGTTTACTTCCTTTCCTGGTGAAACCTGCCTTTCTGTCTTATGTGGGCTGTTTCTTTCCCTGCCCATGGTCTTTCTTCTCTGGGTGCCTGGTTATGTAGTTCTCTCTCCTGTCCGTGTGCTCTGTGGATCTCTGGTTCCGCCGCGTGTCTGCGCCGATTGGAGAGCAGAGTTCTGGGTCCCCAGGTCCCGGGCTGCTCGATGTGTGCCCAGCGGAAGGCTTCAGACCGCCGCAGACATCCACCTCCCACTGCAAGATGGCTCGGGCTCCGCGTTCGCGCTGGTGGCTCTGGCCGACAAAAGCCCCATGGCAGTGGGTCTGCCTGGCCACGAGAGCCACTTCCAGCAGTTCTCCGCCTTCTCCTGGAGGATAACTGACTCTTAGCTTGCCAACAAACACTCCCCGTGCGACTCTCAGCCGCTCTCTCTCCCTCTGCCCAGCGACAAAGCTCCAGATGCATCCGTCTACTCCGCCGCCATTTTCTCCTCTCTAAATTTTTTCTTAGATACTATTGACCAGATGGTTTTGCTCAGTGGTTGACCATCAACCTATGAACCAGGAAGTCATGATGCAGTTCATGGTAGGGCACATACATGAGTTGCAGACTCAATTCCCAGGGAAAGGGGAGGTACAGGAAGAAGCCATTCAGTGATTCTCTCTCATCATTGATGTTTCTATCCCTCTCTTCCTGTCCCTTATTCCCAGAAATCAATAAAAAATACTTTTTGAATGTATTATTTAAATGAATTGTATTGAGGACATGGGTTGGAATATGGCATCTCCCATGAAGGATAAGGATCTGGAAGCATCTTTATTAAGTTTTGAAAAACTTGATCATGCCTCACCAAATCTTTGGCCAGAACAATTACCATGTGTTGCTGAATTTGCAGCTTCCTTTGAAAGTCCTATTATTAACTTGCCACCCAAATGGATGGCTGAAATAGAACACAATGACTTCAACATGTTGGATGAACTGGCGAGCCTCACCACATCTAACTTGATAGAGAAGGTATGAGGCCTACAGAACCTGGCCTATCAGCTAGGGCTAGATTAGTGTTATTCACCTACTCTAGAGATTGACATTTTCTTGATGCCCTACTATGGTATTTCAACGTTTCAGTCCTCTTTTCTACATTAATGGAGAGGATGACAGGGATGAAAAATAAGCAATAGTAACTGATTAAGCCCCCAGGGCCAGTTATCCTCTTTTCATGCAAATATCTGCACCAATAAAGATGTTGGAAAGAAAAAATATGCAAAAAATATTTGTCCTTGAACATGATTGTTTGTCACTTCTCTAGAGCATTGTTAATATTAGCATAGAAATAATGTGAACCTTCTTGGGCGATAACTAGATTGTGACTTTTGAAAGTCAAACCGTGCCCTTTGATTTGGTATATGATTATGTCTCATACCCCTTTTGGTGTGCAGATTAGGGAATGTAATAATTTTTTAAAATAGGGGCCTCTTGGCTTGATTAGGGCAATTAATGTATAGAAATTCTTATGATGTAAATAGAAATATAAAAGATTGTAAATTATCTTACTGGATGAAGAATTCCATTTTTGTTACTTTAAAAATTTAAAAAAATGAATTCTATTTAAATGGAACTTTAAGAAACGTTTAAATCTTCAGGGTTAATAAAGGTTTTACTGTGTTATTATGAAAATTCTGGAACATATTTTTTTGCAATTGAATCAATGTGTTGGAAATAAAATATGATGTGCTACTGAAATATCTTATCATGTGCATATTAACTGCTATATCTTTGGCAGTTTAAAACTGATCATGGGAAGCGTATTTATGCCAGGGGAATTGACAAATACTACAAACCTACACTTCACTTAATATATTAATAAATACTGACTTAAATAATAATGGATCTGAACTTTAACAATGTAGATTAAATGTATAAGTATATAGTATAATTTTGCCTCAGTGATACGTAGCAATAAAAATGAGTAAAACAATTTTCCTTCAGGATTCAAAACCAATGGTTCCATATGGCCAAGGAGTCACTTGAGTCACTAAGGAATGAGGTAAATTTAAGCAGGTGTCTAAAATGCTGCACAGACCTCCTTCAGTTAAAATAGTAAGTTTATTTAAACAATTTGAAAAATATTGTCAGCAGACATTATAACAAAGCAGATAAATACAGTACAAAGAAATGTATAAAAATATTTACCATATAATATTCCTCTGTAGATGGAATTAAAACAAGAGCAATTTAACATTATATGCATTTCTGGGGTTACTATTAGAAAAGGATAACCATTGTATGCCCTTGCAGGGTAGCAGGAAAATTTGGAATTTTTATATATTGTGAGTTAATGGTAAGACAAAGGGAATGACCATTTTGGGTCACAGTTCTGCATATCTTAAATGTAAAACATTCACCTACACTACAGCGTGATAAGTAAAACATACGTCTATATAGATAACTGAATGCAAATATTCCCAGAAGAGTTATGTATAATATCCCAAAGCTGGAAATAACAAAAAATATAGAATAGTTAATAAAGTAGTTATTCATAGAACGGAGTATTACTCAGCAATAAAAAAATAACGCTTCATAAGCTTTTGTATTGCATATCAAAATGATTGTGTGGCATGGAGGAAACCAGTATTTGTTAAAATGTACACATCAAAAAGTACCTATAAAATTATGAACAGTATGAACTATTCTATTGTAACAAATGGAAAATCCCTGAAAGCATGGAGAACCAAGAAAGGCAGAGAGAGATTAGAACATGGCAGTAAGAAAATATTGGTGTTCCAAAAGAAGTTATAAGGTTGTTGGTATAGAAAATAATGCAATAGTTAATAATAATAAACAGGAATAAACTCTGCCCTGGTCCATATTCTTAGTTGGTTGGGTGTGATTCCATTTAGTGACAGGTCTCTGATTTGATTCCAGGTCAGTGAACATCCACAAATGGATTTCTATTTATGGCTTGTAGGATACAACAGTCCTATCTTAACCTCTCTTTTTTAGTCTCTCTTTCTCCCAAAAAATGAATAAAATTATTTTCTTAAAAAGAATCTCTATGTTTTGCAAAATTTACAACTGTGAGCCTCTTGTTACCCGACCTTGTGGAGGAGTTGCAGATGGTTTATGTCACATGTGACAGTTTCACAGCTTTATCTCTAGGTCAGGGCTTACTAAATAGCACACATGAGACAGGTGCACTTTGTTGCATGTCAGTTCTCATTTGCTGGGAGGACCAGCCTTGCCTCAGTGGCAGCAAACCCTGTCAAGTTGGGAAGACTATTGCCATTGGAATCAACAGGTATGCTGACTGGTTACAAAATACATATCCTGGGTCTGATTCCAGCATTATCCTTCCAATAGCTTTGAGGTCTTGCCTGTGGAGCAACAACCTTGAGATGAACATCCTAAGGCACCAGGAAATGCATAAAGCCATGAGATTATTTTTACTCCTAGTGAGGTCACCTACAGGAAATAGTGATGTAGGTCCTCAGAAAGTTCTCAAAGAGCATACTGGCCACTGGACATGAAATAATTAGGATTTATGTCCAAAACAGGCACTTTTTATCCAGTTTCATGACAGTGTCTGCCATGAATATAAAAACAGTAATTATCAAGAGGGAAAAAATGGCGGCAGAGTAGACAGACATGTCTGGAGCTTTGTCGCTGGGCAGAGGGAGAGAGAGCAGCTGAGAGTCGCCCTGGTAGTTTTTGTTGCCAAGTTAAGAGTCAGCTAACCTCCAGGAGAAAGTGGGGATCTGCTGGACGGGGCTCTCCTGGCCAGGCAGCCCCTTGCCATGGGGTTTTTGTTTGCCAGAGCCACCAGCACGAACACGTAGTCCATGCCATCTTGCAGAGGGAGGTGGATGTCTGCAGCGGTCTGAAATCTGTGGCTGAAGCACCCATCCAACAGCCAGGGACCCAGAACACCACTTTCCAATCGACTCAGACACGCAGACTCAAGGCAATCCTCATGGCACACGGAAAGGTCAGATTTCGCCTGGGATAAGGTGAGGTCTCCTGTCCAGCAGAACAGAGATGCGCAAACTGTGGGAACCGGGCTGCGGGAAAGTGTCTCTGGAGAGGTCTGCGGATGTGGGGCAGGGCGTGATCCCTAAGTGTGGAGGTAAACTCTCGGAGCTGTTGACAAAGGGGAGCTCTGGAAAAACGACTCGTTTTGATCTGAGGCAGAGGGACAACCTGGGAGTTATAACAGTGTCCCTGCTGCAAAATCCCCACAAACTGGTATTGAGAACCACAGAGTAGCAGGATCTGAGCACAGCCTAGAGAGATCCTGTGCTTAGTCTCAGAGGTCAATTCCGAAACACTGCCACCCAGTGAATGACGCTCAAATTGACTCACGCATAACCACAAAAGAATGAAGAGATTAAAACACAGCTCAACTGTGGAACACAGGGAACTGCAATACCCTCCCACCTGGGAAACAGAAGTGCCAATCAGAACAATAGTGGAAGAGAATGACCATTCTATTTCTTTTTTTTAATTTTTAATTTTTTAATTTTGTATTTTTTTCATTTTTGCATATTTTAATTAAAAAGCAATTTTTTTCTTTCCTCCTCAATTGATTTCACCTTTTAAATTATTACGTTTTTGTTTTTAACTAGTATTAGTACTAATATTATTTTACCATTTTGGAAAAAAAACAAGTGTCATTTTGTTTTCCCTTTATTTTACTTTGGGATTAAAGTTCTACATGCTATTTTCATCTTTCCTTTAGCACAATTTTACTCTACCTTAACTCTACCTTTATACCAACACTTTCCTCCTAACTTTCCCCATTTTATTGTCTTGTTTTCTCTTTCCCTTTTAAAACTTTAGATTCTCCCCATTCTTTCTCTTTACCTGGTTAAAATTTCACCCCACTTATATATCTAATTTCAAATCCCCTACTCCAAGCCCATATAAACCACTCTCTTCTTGACTTCACTATCCAAAAAGTTGTTTTTCTCTATGACCTTTTGTTGCTCTTTGCCTGAATGGTGATTATATCGATTTTTTGTACTTTTTTGGTGAGATTGTTTTGGTTATTCTATTTGTTTTATTTTGCCTTTTGTTTGCTTTGTTTTGGTTCATTTTTTACCTCTCTGTTCCCTCGCCTCCCTCGATACCAGTTGTTATTTGTAGTTTATATTAATCTCCAGGTACTAGTTGCCGGCATTTGTTGGGATTAGTGACTGTTCTATTGATGTTTTCTTCTGACATCTATATTTTGTTCCCCTTTTCTCTCTTATCCTCTTTCTGTTCTCTCTTTTTTCTCTTTCTCTTTTCTTCTTCTTTTTCTCCTTTTTATTTTATTTTTTTGTTCATTTACTTATTTTTTTCTCCCTCTCCTGATTTGATTTTGACATTTCTTTATTTTATTTTTTCCTCATTTTCCTCTTCTTCTTTCTCTACTTATCCCTAATTTGTCTTTCATTGGTGTTCACCTTATTTGTGATTATTAACATCCTGAATACATTTCTATGCAGTGCCTTCAGTGTTGTACCTGGTCGTGTTGTGGTTTGTGCCTTTCAATCAATGTAGGAGAGAGAACTACATAACCAGACACCCAGAGAAGAAAGACCATGGACAGAAAAAGAAACAGCCCACATAAGACATAGGGGCAGATTTCACCAGAAAAGGAAGTAAACGAAATAGAAGCAGAAATAAGCCTGCCAGAGAAAGAGTTCAGAGAAATGATCATAAGAAGGATGTAAAGAATGGAAGACAAAATTGACAATGTAAGAGCCAAGAGGAAATGAAGAAGACCCAAGAGGAAATGAAGAAGAAGCAAGAAGAAATTCAAAAGAAGCAAGAAGAAATGCAGAAGAACCTAGAGGAACTGCAGAATAATCAAGAAGAAATGAAAAATGACATCACTGCTATAAAGAACTCAATAGAAAGCATCAAAAGTAGACTAGAAGAAGCAGAGGACCATACCAATGAGCTGGAAGACACAGAAGGAAAAAATACCCAAGTACAGCAGCTTCTAGAAAAAAAATTAAAAAGCAAGAGGAGAGCCTAAGGGAACTTACAGATAACATGAAACAAAACAACATCCACATAATCGGGGTTCCAGAAAGAGTGGAAACTCTACAAGGATTAGAGAACGTGTTTGAAGAAATAATGACAGAAAATTTCCCCAATATAGGAAAGAAAAAACCCACACAAATCCAAGAAGCTCACAGAGTCTCAAGCAAAATGAACCCCAACAAACCGACACCAAGGCATATTATAATTGAATTGGCAAACACCGACGACAAAGTAAGAATCTTAAAAGCAGCCAGAGAGAAACAGAAAGTTACCTACAAAGGAACCCCCATAAGACTAGCTACTGATTTCTCAACAGAAACTCATCAGGCCAGAAGGCAATGGAATGAAATATACAAAGTCATACAAAGGAAGGCTCTGAATTCAAGAATACTGTACCCAGTAAGGCTTTCAATCAAAAGTGTAGGGGAAATCAGAAGCTTCACAGACAAAAAAGGACTAAGGGAATATAATACCAATAAACCAGCAATTTAGCAAATATTAAAAGGTCTGCTGTAAAAGAAGAAATAGGAAGCAAAAAAGGAACTTGGGGATAAAGACTAAAAATGGAAACAGATAGGCACCTATCAATAATAACTTTAAATGTAAACAGCTTAAGTGCTCCAATCAAAAGACAAAGGTAACCGATTGGATAAGAAAACATGATTCATATACCTGCTGTCTATAAGAAACCCACCTCAGAAAAAAAGATGGATATAGATTGAGGGTAAAGGGATGGAAGATGATATTTTTGGCAAATGGAAATAAAAAAAAGCTGAGGGTGCAATACTTATATCTGAAAAATTAGATCTCAAAGTGAAGGACATAACAAGAGATAAAGAAGGCCACTTCATAATACTAAAGGGAACAATCAAGGAAGAAATAAAAAACATCATGGCAATAAATGACAAGAAGAAATAACTCTGGTAAACATATACGCACCCAATATAGGAGCACCTAAATACATAAAAAATACTCCTGGAGAATATTAAGGGAGAGATTGACAGCAATACAATCATAATAGGAGACTTTAATACCCCACTGTCACCATTGGACAAATCCTCTAAACAAAAAATCAGCACAGAAACATCAATCCTCAATGACTCACTAGACCAGATGGAATTAATTGACATCTTCAGAACATTTCACCCCAAAGACACCGAATATACATTCTTCTCCAGTGCACATGGGTCATTTTCAAAGATAGATCATATGTTGGGTCATAAGAAAAGTCTCTTCAAATTCAAGAAGATAGAAATCATATCAAGCATTTTCTCAGACCATGGTGGCATAAAACTGCAAATCAACTATAATAAAATGAATAGAAAGAAATCAAACAAATGGAGACGAAACAGCATGCTATTAAACAACAACTGGGTAACAAGAGAGATCAAGGAAGGAATAAAAAACATCATGGCAACAAATGACAATGACAACACAACAATACAAAATTTATGGGACACAGTGAAAATAGTCTTGAGAGGGAAGTTTATAGCCCTACATGACTACTGCAAAGAACAGGAAACAATGATAATAAATTTCCTAACACTACAATTCAAAGTGGTACAAAGAGAGAAACAAGAAAAGCACAGTGTAAGCAGAAGGAAGGAAATTGTAAAGATAAGAGTGGAGATAAACAACATGAAGACCAAAGAAACAATTGAAAAGATCAACTAAACCAAGAGCTGGTTCTTTGAAAGGATAAACAAGATTGATGGACCTCTAGTCAGGCTCAACAAGAAGCAAAGAGAGAAGACCCAAATAAATAAAAACAACAGACCCCACCAAAATACAAAGGATTGTTAAAAAATCCTATGAACAATTCTATTCCAATAAATTGGAGAACCTGCAAGGAATGGACATATTCCTAGAAAAATATAACCTTCCAAAACTCAATCAGGAAAAATCTAAACATCTCAATAGTCCAATTACTTTGGAAGAATTGAAGCAGTCATCAAAAAACTTCCAGCAAATAAAAGCCCGGGACCAGATGGCTACACAGGACAGTTTTGCCAAACATTTAAGGAAGAAATAAAACCTATTCTCCTCAGACTGTTCAAAAACATTCAAGAAGAAGGAACACTTCCAAACACTTTCTATGAACTCAGCATCACCCTAATACGAAAACCAGATAAAGAAAACACAAGAAAAGAGAATTATAGGCCAATATCTCTCATGAAAATAGATACCAAAATCCTCAAAAAATTCTAGCAAATGGGATCCAGCAGTACATGAGAAAGATCATACACCATAAAAAAGTAGGATCCATCCCAGGAATGCAGGGATGGTACAATATCTGCAAATCAATAAATGTGATACATCACATAAACAGATTGAAAGATAAAAATCATGTAGCCATATCAATTGATGAAAAAGCATTTGAGAATATCCAACACCCATTCTTGATAAAAACTCTCAGCAAGTTGAGAATAGAAGGATCGTACCTCAACATCATTAAAGCCATATATGATAACCCCACAGCTAATATCATACTCAATGAGAAACAGCGAAAACCACTTCCCCTAAGAACAGGAACAAGAAAGGAATGCCCACTCTCACCTCTGCTGTTCGACAGAGTACTGGAAGTATTAGCCATTGCAATTAAAAAACAAGAAGAAATAAAAGGCATTCAAATTGGAAAAGAAAGAGTAAAACTGTCCTTATTTGCATATGACATGATACTGTATGAAAAAACCAGAAGGACTCCATCCAAAAACTAATCAAATTGATAAATGAATTTGGCAATGTGGCAGGACACAAAATTGATGCCAAGAAATCTGTGGCATTTCTATACACTAATAGTGAACTTACAGAGACACTAACAGAGAAATCCCGTTTACCATCGCACCAACAAAGTTAAGATATCTAGGAATAAACCTAACTAAGGTAAAAGACCTATATGCAGAAAACCACAGGACACTGAAAAAAAAGATAGAGGAAGACCTGAACAGATGGAAGAGCATGTCATGCTCATGAATTAGGAGAATCAACATCATTAAAATATCCAAACTACCCAAAGCAATCTATAGATTCAATGCACTCCCCATTAAAATATGACGTATTTTACAGACCTAGAAAGAACTCTTTACATATTCATCTGGAACAAAAAAAGACCTCAAATAGCCAGAGAATTCCTGAGAAATAAGAGTAAAGTAGGTGGAATCTCAATACCAGATTTCAAGCTATATTACAAAGCAACTGTTCTCAAAACAGCCTGGTACTGGCACAAGAACAGACATATAGACCAATGGAATAGAATAGAGAATCCAGATATCCACCCAAACCACTATGCTCAATTAATATTTGACAAAGGAGACATGAACATACAATGGAGCCAAGATAGCCTCTTCAAGAAATGGTGTTGGGAAAATTTGAAAGATACTTGCAAAAAAATTAAACTGGACCACCAAGTTACACCAAAAAATAAATAAACTCCAAATGGATACAGGACTTAAACATTAGACGGGAAACCATAAAAATACTAGAGGAATTCACCGGCAGCACAATCTCAGACATATGCCAAAACAACTTCTTCACTGATACTGCTCCAAGAGCAATGGAAGCTACAGAAAAAATAAACAAATGGCACTACATCAAAAATAAACTTTTTCACAGCAAAAGCAGCCATCAAAAAAACAACAAGAAAGACCACTGTATGGGAGAACAAATTTGCAAATGTTATCACTGATAAAGGTTTAATCTCTGACATCTACAGCCAACTTATACAACTTAATAAATGGAAGATAAATGATCTAATAAAAAAATGGGCAATGGACCTAAATAGGAGCTTTTTAAAAGACGACAGAAGGAAGGCCAAGAAACACATGAAAACATGCTCAAAGTCACTAATTATCCCACAGATGCAAATCAAAATGACAATGCAATACCATCTCACACCTGTCCAAAAGGCAATCATCAACAGAATCAACAAAGGACAAGTGTTGGTGAGGATGCAGAGAAAAAGGAACCCTTGTGCACTGTTGGTGGGAATGCAGACTGGTGCAGCCACTGTGGAGAACAGTATGAAGTTTATTCAAAAAAATAAAAATGGAACTCCCATTTGATGCAGCAATTCCACTCTTAGGAATATATCCTAAGGAAGTAGAAACACCAATCAGAAACGATTTATGCACCCCTATGTTCATAGCAGTAGATTTTACAATAGCTACAATTTGGAAAAAGGCTAGGTGCCTGACAGCAGATGAATGGATCAGAAAACTATGGTACATCTACAAAATGGAATTCTCTGCAGCAATAAAAAAAGAAGAAATTCTTACCATTTGCAATAACCTGGATGGAACTAGAGAGCATTATGCTAAGTGAAATAAGCTAGTCAATGAAGGGGAAACACCACATGATATCACTCATTTATGGATAATAAAGAATATTATAAATTAATGAACTTAAGTATAGATACAGAGGAAGTAAAGCATTAAATAGATGGTCAAATTATAGCAGGAAGATGGAGTTGTGGGGTAGATAAGAGATCAACCAAAGAACTTGTATGCATTTATATAAGCAAAACCAATGAAAACAAGACACTGGGGGGTTGGAGTATGCCTGTGAGAGGGGAGGCAATGGGAAGATATGTATATACGTAACACAACAAAAAAACAACAACACTGCAACAACCAGGAAATGAGTGAAAAATAACAGTAAATTGGACAGAATAGTTAGGAACAAGTGTAAATTACTTGTGAATATCAGGATATAGTATAGAAAGGGTTTGGTACATTGAGGGATATCCTGGAAACAGAGCAAAAAGCACCTTTGACAAGTTTGGGGAACAATGGCATTTACTGAAAAGTAGAACTAAAGTATAAATTGTAGTAGGGAAATAAGTGTATAAGGGTCCTCAACTACAAAAAAGTGTGTAGGATGCTATTTGTATAAAGCTGAGAGGTCACATCTAGGAACAGTATAGTTAGAGAGCAAGGAAAAATTATTTTTCAATTTTCGGATATAGGACAGAAATGGTTTCCTACAATGTGGGAAATCCTGGAAATACAGCAATAAGCACATTGAGACTATTCTTAAAACAACTGAACCCTGCGAGAAACAACCAGGAAATGAGCGGAATAAGCAGGATATTAGGAGAGAGAACTAGTACAAATGACTTATCATTGTTACGATACAGCATAACAAGTGTTCCTGCAATGTGGCAAATGGTTGGAATAGAGTAATAAGTACATTTAAGCCCTCTTTGAAAGCACTGGAATTAACTGAAAAATAACAATAAACTTTAAATGAAGTTGGGAGACAATTGTATATCAGTAGTCAACTTCCAAAAGAGTGTAGAAAGGTATTTGTATCGTGTGGGGAATTGCCTTAAAAGATGAGAAGAGCCCATTATAGGACACTGCAAGAACCAGGAAATGAATGGAAAATAACAGTACATTGTGGGAAACTTATTGTGCTTGACAGCCATTTTGTAGTATGCTCCAGCCACCTTAGCACTAACCTCCGGCTAGGTTTCTATTACCCCAAACCCTATCCCTTTCCCATAGGCCAGGTGTTTCACCTTAAGGGCTAGGAATTTTCGTTAAATTCCTCATTCCTCTTTCTTCCTATAAATATTCCGAACTCCTCCTGAATAAACGAGACTTGATCAGAATTTTGTCTTGTCTCCATTCCTTGTGTCTCTTGTCCCTTTCATCCCCACCCCCCCTTTAGGGTCCTTGTTGACTTAACCCACAGATTGGGACACTACATTGGACAGAATAATTAGAGAACTAGTGTAAATTACTTCTCAACATCAGGATATAGTATAGAAAGGGTTTTGTACAATGGGGGTTATCCTGCAAATAAAGCAATAAGCACAATAGAACAGTTGGGAGAAAAGTGGCATTTATTGAACAGTAGAACTAAACTATGAATTGTAGTAGGGAGATAAGTATATAAGAGTTTTCCACTACAAAGGAATGTATAGGATGTGTTTGAATAATGCTGGGAGGTCCCTAACATAAAGAGAATAGTGAAAAACAAATGAAAATTACCTCTCAGTTTCAGGATGTAGGACAGAAAGGGTTGTCTACAATGCAGAAAATCCTGGAAATAGAGCAATAAGCAAATTGAGACTGTCCTTGAAACCACTCAACCCTACAAGAAACAAATAGGAAATGAGTGGAATAAGCGTGATATTAGGACACAGAACTACTGGAAAAGATATGTCAGTATCAAGAAACAGCATAACAAGTGTTTCCTGCAATGTGAGATATTCTTGAAGTAGAGTAATATGCACATTTAAGCATTCTTTGAAAGCATGAGAATTAACTGAAAACTATCAGTGAATTTTAAATGTATTTGGCAGACAATTGTGTATCAGTTCTCAACTTCCAAAAGAGTGTGATAAGGTATTTCTATCATGTAGGGAAGAACCTTAGAAGATGAGGAGAGACAATTATAGGACATGGCAAGAACCAAGAAATGAGTGGAAAATAAGAGTAAATTGGACAGAATAGTTAGAGAACAAGTGTAAATTACTCCTTAACATCAGCATATATTATAAAAGGGATTTGTACAACATGGGACATCCCCAAAATACAGCAATAATCACCTTGTAACAGTTATGGGAACAATGGTAGTTCCTGAACACTAGAACTGAAGTATAAATTTTAATGGAGAGATAAGTGTATAAGAGTTCTCAAATACAAAAAAAGGTTGTAGTATGCTCACTGAATAAAGCTATGAAGTCCCTTACATGAAAAGAATAGTTAGAGAAGAAGTGAAAATTACATCTGTTTCAGTACAGAGCTCAGAAAAAGGTTCGTACATTGTGGTAATTCGGGGAAATAGAATAAGCATATTGAGACTGTTCTTGAAACAATTCAACCTTCTGAGAAACAACCAAGAAATGAGTGAAATAGGCAGGATTATGGGTTAGACAACTAGTGAAAAAGATCTGTCAGTGTCAAGAAACAGCAAACAAAGTATTTCGTCCAATACGGGAGAGAGATGAAATAGAGTAATAACCACATTTAAACCACTTTTGAAGACATTAGAATAACTGCAAGGTAACGGTAAACTTTAAATGTATTTGGGAGATAATTGTGTATCAGTTTTCAACTTCCTAGAGAGTGTAGAAAGATATTTGTATCATGTAGAGAAGTACGATTGAAGAGGAGCAGAGCCAATTATAGGACACAGCAAAAAAGAAGAAATGAGTGGAAAATAAGACTAAATTGGACAGAATAGTTACAGAACAAGTGTCAGTTTCTTCTAAACATTATGATATACTGCAGAATGGGTTTCCTACAATGCAGAATACACTGGAAAGAGAGCAATAAGCATAATAAAACAGTTTTGGGAACAATACCATGTACTCAAAACTAGATCTAAAGTATAATTTATAATAGGGAGATAGTGTATAAGGGTTTTAAAGTACAAAAAAGTGCGTAGGATGTTCTCTAAATACAGCTAAGTGGTCCCTTACATGAACAGCATAGGTAGAGAAGACGTGAGAATTAGTTCTCAGTTTCAGGATACAGGACTGAATGGGTTTCATACAATGCAGGAAATCCTTGAAATAGAGTAATAAACACATTAAGACTGGTCTCTAAAACACTCAAGACCCTGTGAGACGCCACCATACATGAGTGGAATAAGCAGGATAGTAGGATAGGAAACAACTAGAAAGGATCTGTCAGTGTCAACAGACACAATTACGTGTGTTTCTTGCAATGCAGGATATGCTTGAAATAGTGTAATAAGCACATTTCAGGCCACTTTGAAAGCAGTAGCATTAACTGCAAGGTAACAGTGAACTTTCAATGTAATTGGAGTCAATTGTGTGTCAGTTCTCAACTTCCCAAATAATGTGAAAGATTTTTCTATCATGTAGAGAATTCCCTTAGAAGATGAGGAGAACCAATTATAGGATACTGCAAGAAACAAGAAATACGGGGGAAATTAGAGCAAATTGCAAGGAATAGATAGAGAACAAGTGTGAATTACTTCTAAACCTCTTGATGTAATATAGAATGATTTTGCTACCATTAGGAATATCCTAGAAATACAGCAATTAGCACATTGAGACTGTCCTAGAAAGACTCAACCCTGGGAGAAACAACCGTAAAAAGCCTTGTATAAGCATGATATTAAAATAGAGGACTAGAAGGATTATGAAGATGGCGGCATAGGTAAACACCTACACTGCTGCCTCACACACAATTTCAAAACTACAACCTAAAAGACAGAACGGACATCATCCAGAACCACAGAAAAGCTGGCTGAGTGGAAGTTCTACAACTAGAGGGAAAGAGAGGGGCTCACAGAGACCCAGAGGAGCTGCAAAAAGCCGAGGTATGGAGACACGAGCGAGGAGAGAGCGGGTGCCAGAGTACCTGGCTGGCTTTCTCTGGCGGGAGAGAAACGGAGACTCCCAATGGCATTGAACCCCTTATCCTACGACACTAAACCCCAGATCCAGCCGAAACTCATACGGGGGGAGTTTGGACTGTGAAAAGGGAGAAGTGCACGGAAATTTAGGGGAGCCTCAAAAGATCAAAGGCCTGTTGGTGTGCATGGCACTGCCCACAGGACAGACTGCTGATTGTGCCTCTGGCTTTCGCGAGTGGTGGGAGACCGACCCTCCCAACTGTGCCACTTCTGACTCCACTAAGCCCCTGTTTTGGGCGAAACCCTGGGGACCTAGTCTCGTGTGGTCCTGGTGCACAGGGGGGCCAGAAAGGCAGCGGTTGGAGGCGCTGCGGGTGCGCGCACAAGGACCGCTCCAGCGATTACCCAGTCACGTGAGACTCAGGGGCTGTGGAGGGCGGGGCCAACTGGAAGGCAAGGCGGTCCCTTAAGCCCTGAGACCCCAACCCTCCCAAGCTCAACAGAGGCTTCTGCGGCTTTGCGTCTGGTATCATAAAGCTGAATTCAACACAGAAGTTTTCCCCCCGGCATAGTGAAAATGCCGAGAAAAGGGAAGGGATTACAAACAAAAGAAATGGAGGAAAGAAAACGTTTGGATATAAAGTTCAAAACCATGCTTATAAGGTTTTTCAAGAATATGCTAGAAAAGATGGATAAATTTAGTGAGACCCAAGAGGAGATGGAAAAGATCCTACTAAAGATAAAAAAAGACCAACTAGAAATTAAACATACACTGACTGAAATAAAAACTATTATACAGAGTCCTAACAGCAAACTAGAGAAAGGCAAGGATCAAGTCAAAAATTTGAAATATAAAGAAGCAGAAAACACTCAACTGGAAAAGCAAGAAGAGAAAAGAATCCAAAAATGTGAAGGTAATGTAAGGAGCCTCTGGGACAGCTTCAAGCGTACCAACATCAGAATTGTGGGGGTGCCAGAAGAAGAGAGAGAGCAAGATACTGAAAACCTATTTAAAGAAATGACTGAAAACTTCCCACATCTGGTAAAAGAAATAGACTTATAAGTCCAGGAAGCACACAGAACCCCAAAGAAAAGGAATCCAAAGAGGACTACACCAAGCCACATCATAATTAAAATGCCAAGAGCAAAAGAGAAAGAGAGAATATTAAAAGCAGCAAGAGAAAAACAGTTTATTACCTACAAGGGAGTACCCATACGACTGTCAGCTGATTTCTCAACAGAAACGATGCAGGCCAGACGGGAGTGGCAAGAAATATTCAACGTGATGAACAGCAAGAAACTACAACCAAGAATAATCTATCCAGCAAAGCTAACATTCAGAATTGAAGGGCAGAAAAAGAGCTTCACAGAGAAGAAAAAGCTAAAGGAGTTCATCAACTCCAAACCAGTATTATATGAAATGCTGAAAGGTACTCTTTTACAAGAGGAAGAAGAAAAAGATAAAAGCCAAAAAAATATGAACAACAAATACATATCTATCAACAAGTGAATCTAAAAATTAAGTGAATTAAAAATTTGATCAACAAAATAAACTGGTGAATATAATAGAATCAGGAGCACAGAAAGGGAGTAGAGTGATAATTCTCAGGAGGACAAAAATCATAAAGCATCAAACAGAGTGTGAAATTACAGCAGAAAGATTAAAATTAGGTGAGGTAGAGAAGTGATCAATCAAAGACTTGTATGCATGCATATAAGCAAAACCAATGATCACAGACAGACAATTGGGGGTCAGGATATGCCTGGGAGGGAGGGGGGCAATGGGGAGATATATATAAAAAATTAATAAAAATTAATAAAAAATGTAAAAAAAAAAGATAGAGGACTAGTGGAAAAGATCTTTGTGTCCAGAAACAGCAAAACAAGTGTTTCGTCCAATGTGAGAGATGCTGGAAATAGAGTAATAAGCACGTTTAAACCACTTTTGAAGGCATTAGATGTAACTGCAAGGTAACAGTGAACTTTAAATGTATTTGAGAGACGATAGTGTATCAGTTTTCAACTTCCCTGAGAGTGTAGAAAGATATTTGTATCATATAGAGAAGTCTCTTTGAAGAGGAGCAGAGTCTCATATAGGACAGTGCAAGAAACAAGAAATGTATGGAAAATAAGAATGAATTGGACAGAAGAGTTACAGAACTAGGGTGAGTTTCTTCTAAACATCACATTATACTGCAAAATGGTTTTCCTAAAATGCAGTATATACTGGAAAGACTGAAATAAGCATCTTAAAACAGTTTGGGGAACAATGCCATGTACTAAAAACTGGATATAAAGTATAATTTGTAATAGGGAGACAGTGTATAAGAGTTTTCTACTACAAAGAATTGCATAGGATGCTCTCTAAATACAGCTAAGTGGTCTCTTACATGAACAGCATAGGTAGAGAAGAAGTGAGAATAACTTCTCAGTATCAGGATAGAGGACTGAATGGGTTTGGTACAAAACAGGAAATCCTTGAAATAGAGTAATAAACACATTAAGTCTTGTGTCTAAACAACTCAAGACCCTGTGAGACACCACCATAAATGAGTGGAATGAGAAGGATATTAGGATAGAGAACAACTTGAAAAGATTTTTCAGCGTCATCACACACAATTACATGTGTTATTTGCAATACAGTATATGCTATAATTAGTATAATAAGCACATTTCAGGCCACAATAAAAGCAGCAGCATTAACCACAAAGAAACAGTGCACTTAAAATGTAATTGGAGTCAGTTGTGTGTCAGTTCTACACTGCCCAAAGAACATGAAAGATTTTTGTATCATGTAGAGAATTCCCTTAGAAGATGAGGAGAACCAATTATAGGACACTGCAAGAAACAAGAAATCAGGGGGAAATAAGAGCAAATTGCAAGGAATAGATAGAGAACAAGTGTGAATTACTTCTAAACATATTGATATAATATAGAAATGTTTTGCTACCATTAGGAATATACTACAAATACAGAAATTGGCACATTGAGACTGTTCTAGAAAGACAAAACCCTGGGAGAAGCAACCGGAAAAAGCCATGGATAAGCATTATGTTGGGGTAGAGAACTAGTGGAAAAGATCTTTGTGTCCACAAACAGCAAAACAAGTCTTTCGTCCAATGCGGCAAATGCTTGAAATAGAGTTATAAGCACATTTAAATTGTATAAAAAGCACATTTCAGGCCACTTTGAAAGCAGTAGCATTTACTGCAAAGTTACAATGACCTTTAAATGTAATTGGAGTCAACTGTGTGTCTGTTCTCAACTTCCCAAAGAATGTGAAAGGTTTTTCTATCATGTAGAGAATTCCCATAGAAAATGAGGAGAACCAATTATAGGACCCTGCAAGAAACAAGAAATCGGGGGAAATAAGAGCAAATTGCAAGGAATATATAGAGAACAAGTGTGAATTACTTCTAAACATCTTGATGTAATATAGAGAGGTTTTCCTATAATGAAGAATATCCTGGAAATACAGCAATTAGCACATTGAGACTGTTCTTGAAAGACTCACCCCTCGCAGAAACAACCAAGAAATGCTTGGTATAAGCATGATATTAGGAAAGAGGACCAGTGTAAAAGATCTTTCAGTGTCCAGAAACAGCAAAACAAGTGTTGCGTACAATGCGGGAAAAGCTTGAAATAGAGTAATAAGCACTTTTAAAGCACTTAACAAGGCAGTAGATGTAACTGTAAGGTAACAGTGAACTTTAAATGTATTTGAGAGACAATTGTGTCAGTTTTCAACGTCCCTGTTAGTGTAGAAAGATATTTGTATCATGTAGAGAATTCCCTTTGAAGAGGTGCAGAGCCTCTTAAAGGACAGAGCGAGAAACAAAAAATGTGTAGAAAATAAAACTAATTCGGACAGAAGAGTTACAGAACTATTGTCAGTTTCTTCTAATCATCACGATATACTGCAGATTGGTTTTCCTGCAATGCGGAATATACTGGAAAGAGAGCAATAAGCATCATAAAACAGTTTGGGGACCAATGCCATGTAGTGCAAACTAGATCTAAAGTATAATAAACACATAAGACTGAACTTTAAACCACTCAAGACTCTGTGAGACACCACCATAAAGGAGTGGAATAAGCAGGATATTAGGATAGAAAACAACTAAAAAGATCTTTCAGTGTCCAGAGACACAATTACATGTGTTTCTTGCAATGCAGGATATGCTTGAAATAGTGTAATAAGCACATTTCAGGCGACTTTGAAAACAGTAGCATTAACTGCAAAGTAACAGTGCACTTTAAATGTAATTGCAGTCAATTGTGTGTCAGTTCTCATCTTCCCAAAGAATGTGAAAGATTTTTCTATCATGTAGAGAATTCCCTTAGAAGACGAGGAGAACCAATTATGGTACACTTCAAGAAACCTGTAAAGAATAGAGAACAAGTGTGAATTACTTCTAAATGCCTTGATGTAATATACAAAGGTTTTCCTACCTTGGGGAACATCCTAGAAATACAGCAATTAGCACATTGAGACTGTTCTTGAAAGACTCAACCCTGGGAGAAACAACCAGAAATGCTTGGTATAAGCACGATATCAGGATAGAAAACTAGTGGAAAAGATATGTCAGTGTCAAGTTAAGAAAACAAGTGTTTCGGCCAATGCAGGAGATGCATGTAATATAGAAATAAGCACTTTTATACCACTTTTGAAAGCATTAGATGTAATTGCAAGGAAACAGTGAAATTTTAATGTATTTGGGATTCAATTGTGCGTCAGTTCTCAAATTCCAAGAAACTGTAGAAAGATATTTTTATTATGTAGAGAAGTCCCTTTGAAGAGGAGCAGAGCCACTTATAGGACACAGCAAGAAACAAAAATGTGC
This sequence comes from Lasiurus cinereus, assembly GCA_011751065.1. Classification (NCBI taxonomy): domain Eukaryota; kingdom Metazoa; phylum Chordata; class Mammalia; order Chiroptera; family Vespertilionidae; genus Lasiurus; species Lasiurus cinereus. Next base: position 23,182 of record JAAGEH010001238.1, read on the forward strand.
CAAAAAGAAGACTAAATTGGACAGAAGAGTTACAGAACTAGTGTGAGTTTCTTCTAAACATCACGTATACTGCCGAATGGGTTTCCTACAATGCAGAATATACTGGAAATGGAGTAATAAGCATCATAAAACAGTTTGGGAGCAATGCCATGTACTCAAAACTAGCTTTAAAATATAATTTGTAATAGGGAGATAGTGTATAAGGGTTTTCAACTACAAAGAAGTGTATAGGATTCTCTCTAAATAAAACTAAGTGGTCCCTTACATGAACAGCGTAAGTGGAGAAGAAGTGAAAATTTCTTCTGAGTTTCAGGATAGAGGATTGAATGGGTTTCTTACAAGCTAGGAAATCCTTGAAATAGAGTATTACACACATTAAGACTGGTCTCTATACCACTCAAGACCCTGTGAGTTGCAACCATAAATGAGTGAAATTAGCAGGATATCAGGATAGAGAATAACTAGAATGTATCTGTCAGTGTCAAGAGACAGCATTACGTGTGTTTCTTGCAATGCGGGATATGCTTGAAATAGTGGAATAAGTACATTTCAGGCCACTTTGAAAGCAGTAACATTAACTGGAAAGAAACAGTGAACTTTAAATGTAATTGGAGTCAATTATGTGTCATTTCTCAACATCCCAAAGAATGTGAAAGGTTCTTGTATCATGTAGAGAATTCCCCCAGAAGACTAGGAGAACCAAGTGAAGGACACTGGAAGAATCAAGAAATTAGGGGAAAATAAGAGCAAATTCAAAGGAATAGATAGAGAAGAAGTGTGAATTACTTCTAAATTTCTTGAGTATAGGTAGGTTTTCCTACAATGCCGAATATCCTGGAAATATAGCAATTAGCGCATTGAGACTGTTCTGTAAAAGACTCCACCCTGGGAGAAACAACCACGAAATGCGTGGTATAAGCATGAAATTAGGATAGAGAAGTAGTGGAATAGATCTGTCAGTGACAAAAAAAAAAAAGCACAAGTGCTTCGTCCAATTCGGGAGGTGCTTAAAATAGAGTAATAAGTACATTTAAAACCATTTTTGAAGGCATTAGAAGTTGCTGCAAGGTAACAGTGAACTTGATTTATTTATTTATTTATTTATTTATTTTTGTAATTATTTTTTTTATTTTTATTTTTGACACAATTACAGATGTCCCCATTTCTTCCTTCCTTTGTTCACCTTCATTCAGTCCCTCACCCCCTCCCTCAGGCCATCACCACACTGTTATCTGTGTCTATGTATCATGTATATGTTCTTTAGCTAATACCTCACCTTCTTTCATCCAGTTTCCCATCCCCTTGCCTCTGACAGCTGTCAGTCTGTTCCATGTAGCCATGACTATTTCTATAATGTTCATCAATATATTTTGTTCATTAGATTCCATATATAAGTGAGATTATGGTATTTGTATTTCTCTGGCTGGCTAATATCACTTAGAATAATAATTTCCAAGTCCATCCATGCTGTCACAAGAGGAAAGATCTCCTTTTTGACGGCTGCATAATAGTCCATTGTGTAAATGTACTACAGATTTTTTTAATCCATTCTTCTACTGATGGGCACTTGGGCTGTTTCCAGTTCTTGGCTATTGTAAATAACACTGTAATGAATAGAGGGGTACATATATTCTTTCAGAATTCTTAGTATATATTCCTAAAAGTAGGCTCATTGGGTCAAAAGGCAGTTCCATTTTTAAATTTTTGAGATAACTCCATGCTGTTTTACACAGTGACTGTACCAGTCTGCATTCCACCAACAGTGCATAAAGGTTGCCTTTCTCCATATTCTTACCAGTACTTTTTGTTTGTTGATTTATTGATGATAGCCATTCTGGCAGATGTGATATGATATTTCATCGTGGTTTTCATTTGCATTTCTCTGATGATTAGTAATGTTGAATATTTTTTCATGTCTATTGGCCATCTGTATGTCCTCTTTGGAGAAGTGTCTGTTCAGGTCCTTTGCCCATTTCTTAATAGGATTGTTTAACCTATGCCATAACAGGCACAGCAACTAAATGGGCACCAAATGGTATCCTCCTTGTTTTTATTACCCAGTAAGTTGGGGTAATAAAGACTCTGCTCAGCTCATCACCTCCTCTGGATCTGTATGGAACTCCCAGTGGATGAATACGAGAGAGAAACCACAAGTTTCCTGGTACCATAATCATAATTTCTTCGCTGGCTGATCTTAATTATTCCATACTGAATTTTTCTCATCTAGGAATACCATTAATAACCTCTCCTTCTCATTTCTGGTTTTCCCCAATAGGTAGATCCTGCTCCATTGCCAGACCTAGTTCTTCTGTCCCCGACCCCCAGCGCGGAGCCCGGACCGGCATCTCCCGCCACCAGACGGGGTCGAGTGGAGTCCCAACAGTGAACTTTAAATGTATTGGGAGACAATTGTGTATCAGTTCTCAACTTCCAACAGAATGTAGAAAGATATTTGTAACGTGTATAGAAGTCCCTTTGAAGAGGAGCAGAGCCAATTATAGGTCACAGCAAGAAACAAGAAATGAGGGGAAAATAATAGTTAATTGGACAGAATAGTTACAGAACAAGTGTGAATTTCTTCTAAACATCACAATATACTGCAGAATGGGTTTCCTACAATGCAGAATATACTGGAATGAGAGTAATACCCATCATAACACTGTTTGGGGAACAATGCCATGTACTGAAAACTAGATCTAAAGTGTAATTTGTAATAGGGAGATAGTGTATAAGGGTTTTCAACTACAAAGACGTGTGTAGGCTGCTCTCTAAAGAAAGCTAAGTGGCCCTTTAAATGAACAGCATCGGTAGAGAAGAAGTGAAAATTACTTCTCAGTTTCAGGATAGAGGACTGAATGAGTTGCATACAATGCAGGAAATCCTTGAAATAGAGTAGTAATCACATTAAAACTGGTCGCTAAAGCAGTGAAAACCCTGTGAGACACCACCATAAATGTTTGGAATAGAAAAATATTAGGATAGAGAACTACTAGAAAAGATCTGTCAGTTTCAAGAGACACCATTACATGTGTTTCTTGCAATGCGGGAGATGCTTGAAATAGTGTAATAAGCACATTATGTCCACTCTGAAATCATTAGAATTAACTGCAAAGTAACAGTGAACTTTAAATGTATTTGGAGACATTGTGTGTCAGTTCTCAACTTTGCAAAGGATGTAGAAAGGTACTTGAATCATGTAGAGAAGTCCCTTAGAAGATGAGGAGAGCCAATTATAGGACACTGCAAGAAATAAGATATGAGTGGAAAATTACAGTAAATTGGACAGAATAGTTAGAGAAGATGTGTAAATTACTGCCCAACATCAGGATATATTATAGAAGGGATTCATACAATGTGGGATATCCCAGAAATAGAACATAGGCACCTTAGAATAGTTTTGGCAATAATGGCATTTACAGAAAAGTAGAATTAAAGTATAAATTGTAATAGGAAGATAAGTTTATAAAGTTTTTGGACTACAATGGAGTGTGTAGGAGGTGAGCCAAATATTTGGGACTACAATGGAGTGTGTAGAAAAAAACTGTGAGGTACCTTACTTGAACAGAATAGTTAGAGAACAAGTGTGAATTATTTCTCAGTTTCAGGATATATGTCAAAGTGTTTCGTACAATGCGGGAAATCCTGGAAATAGAACAATTAGCACATTAAGAAGTTTCTTGAAACCACTCAACCCTATAAGAAACATCCAGGTAATGAGTGGAATAAACAGGGTATTAGGATAGATAACTAGTGTAAAAGATCTCATTGTCAAGAAACAGCATAACAAATATTTCCTGCATTGCGTTAGATGTTTGAAATAGAGTAATAAGCACATTTACGCCCTCTTTGAAAACACTAGAATTAACTGAAAAGTAACAGTAAACTTTAAATATAGTTGGGAGTTGAAAATAAAAGTCAATTGGACAGAATAGAGAACAATTATAAATTTCTTGTAAACATCATGATATACCGTAGAAAGTGTTTCCTACCACGCAGAATATCCTGGAAATACAACAATAAGCACCTTAGAACAATTTTGGGAACAATGGCATTTACTGAAAATCAGAGCTAATTTATAAATTGTATTAGGGAGATAAGTCATAAGGGTTGTCAACTACAAAGAAGTGTGTAGGATGGCCTTTTAATAAAGCTCACAATTCCTTTACATGCACAGAATAGTTAGAGAACAAGTGAAAATTACTTTTCAGTTTCTGGATTTATGTCAGAAAATGTTTGGTACAATGCAGGAAATCCTAAAAATAAAGCAATAAGCACAATAAGACTGTTCTCTAAACCACTTAAGATCCTGAGTTAAATCACCAGGAAATGAGTGGAATAAGCAAGATATTAGGATAGAGAACTAGTGAAAAAGTCTTGTCAGTGTCTGTATACTACAGAACAAGTGTTTTGATCAATGGGAGAAATGCTTGTAATAGAGTAATAAGCGCATTTAAGCCCTCTTTGAAAGCATTAGTATTAACTGAAAAGTAACTGTAAACTTTAAATATAGTTGGGAGAAAATTGTATATCAGTTGTCAATTTCCAAAGGAGTGTAGAAACGTATTTTTATCATGCGGGGAAGTCCATTAAGAGATGAGGTGAGCCAAATATAGGACACTGAAAGAACCAGGAAATGAGTGGAATATAACAGTAATTTGGACAGAATAGTTAGAGAACATTGTAAATTACTTCTCAACATCTGGATGTAGTTGAGAAGGGTTTTGTACAATGCAGCATATCCCAAAAATAGAGCAATAAGCACCTTAGAACAGTTTTGTTTAAAATGGCATTTATAGAAAAGTAGAACTAAAGTATAAATTTTGATATGGAGATAAGTCTACAAGCGTTCTCCACTACAAAGAAATGTGTAGGATGCTCTTTGAAGAAATCTAAGAGGTCCCTTACATGAACAGAATAGTTTGAGAAAAAGTGAAAATTCCTTCGCTGTTTCAGGATATACGTCAGAAAGTGTTTCATACAATGCGGGAAATCCTGGAAATTGAGCAATAAGCACATTGAGACTGTTCTTGAAACAACTCAACCTTGTGAGAAACCACCCAGAAATGAGTGCAATAAGCAGAATATTAGGATAGAGAAATAGTTGAAAAGATATATCAGTGTCAAGATACTGCATCACAAGTGTTTTGTGCAATGTGGGAAATGCTGGAAATAGAGTAATAAGCACATTTATGCCCTGTTTGAAAGTACTGGAAGTAATTAAAAAGTAACAGTGAACTTTAAATGTAGTTGGGAGACTATTGTATATCAGTTGTCAACTTCAAAAAGAGTGTAAAATGGTATTTGTATTATTCAGGGAAGTCCCTTAGAAGATCAGGAGAACCAATTATGGAACACTGCAAGAGGGGAAAAAAATGGTGGCAGAATAAACAGACGTGTCTGGAGCCTTATTGTTGGGCAGACAGAGAGAGCAGCTAAGAGTTGCACTGGGAGTGTTTGTTGGCAAGTTTAGAGTCAGTTATCCTTGAGGTGAAGGTGAGGGACTGCTGGAAGGGATTCCCCTGTCCATGCAGCCCCACTGCCACGAAGTTTTGCCAAGACCGCGCCATCCTGCAGGGGGAAGTGGGTGTCTCAGGTGGTCTGAAAAGCTACAGCTGCAGCACCCACCAAACAGTCGGGGGACCCAGAACACTGTTCTCCAATCAGGGCAGACATTGGGACTGAAAGGAGCTCCGCATGCCACAGGGAAAGGTCAGATTTTGCCTGGGATGAATGAGGTGAGGTTTCCTGTCCCATAGACTAGAGATGTGCACACTGTGGGAACTGGTCTGAGGGAAAGCTGCTCTAAAGAGAAATCTGCATATGTAGGGCAGGGTGTGATCCCTAAATGTGGAAGAGGGCTCTCAGAGCTACTAACAGTGGGGAACTCTTGAAAGCAACCTATTTTTATCTGAGGCAGAAGGACAGCCTGGGAGTTATTACAGTGTCCCCACTTCTCAAACAGGAGTGGGGAAGGGAGAGAGCTCAGACAACACTCTCCTCTTCAGACCTTGGCTCCTGATTTCTAAGACCAATACATAGGATCACAAAATTGGAAACATTTTGAGAGACTGCAGGGGAAGGATGTTTTCCTGGAACCTGGGGACTGGAGTGCAGAATAACTATCAGAGAATCAGCTCTGGGGCAACCCATCCCCACAAACCGGTATTGAGAACCACAGTGTAGTAGAACCTAAGCACAGCCTAGAGAGGTCCTGTGCTTACTCTCAGAGGTCAATTTTGAAGCACTCCCACCCAGTGGATGACTAACAAATTGACTCGCATAATCACAAAAGAATAAAGAGACTAGGACACACCTCAGCAGTGGTACACAGGGAACTGCAATACACTCCCGACTGGGAAACAGGAGTGCCAAACAGTAGTGGTACACAGGGAACTGCAATACACTCCAGACTGGGAAACAGGAGTTCCAAATAGTAGAAGTGAATGACCTCCACTACTGCCCATTATATTTTATTTTTATTCTTTATTTTTTGTATATTTTAATTTAAAAACTATTTTTCTTTTCTCCCCAATTGATTTTACCTTTTTAATTATTACATATTTATATTCAACTAGTATTTTTACTACTACTATTTTACATTTTCCAAAAAAAGTTTCATTTTATTTGCTCTTAATTTTACTTTGGGGTTAGAGTCCTACATTCTATTTTCATCTTCCCTTTAGCATGATTCTCAAACTCAATCTGAACTCTACCTTTATGTCAACACTCTCTTCCTAACTTTCCCCATTTGGTTGTCTTGTTTCTCTTTCCCTTTTCAAACTTTATGTTCTCCCTATTCTTTCTCTATACCTGGTTAAAATTTCACCCCACTTATTATTTGTTTATTTATTTATTTATTTTTTGCATTTGTGGTTATTTTATTAATATTATTATTTCTTTTTTATTTTTCTATTTTTTATTGTGTTACATGTATAAATATCTCCCCATTGCCTCCCCTTCCTCCCAGGCATACCCCTACCCCCCAGTGTCTATGTTCATTGGTTATGCTTATATGCATAGATACAAATCCTTCGATCTCTTATCTACCCCACCTCTCTTTAATTTTCCTGCTATAATATCACAGTCTGTTTGATGCTTTACTGCTTCTGTATCTACCATTTTGTTCATCAGTTTACAATGTTCTTTATTATCCACAAATGAGGGAGAGCATGTGGTGCTTCTCCTTCATAAACTGGCTTATTTCACTAAGCATAAGGCTCTCCAGTTCCATCCAGGTTGCTGCAAATGGTAAGATTTCCTTCTTTTTAATGGCAGCATAGAATTCCATTGTGTAGATGTACCACAGTTTTCTGATCCACTCATCTACTGATGCGCACCTAGGCTGTTTCCAAATTGTAGCTATTGTAAATTGTGCTGCTATGAACATAGGGGTGCATAAATCCTTTCTGATTGGTGTTTGTAATTTCTTAGGATAAATTCTGAAGAGTGGGATTGCTGGGTCAAATAGGATATCCATTTTTAATTTTTTTAAGAAAACTCCATACTGTTCTCCACAGTGGCTGCACCAGTCTGCATTCCCACCAACAGTGAACAAGGGTTCCTTTTTCTCCGCATCCTCAACAACACTTGCGGATTGTTGATTTGTTGATGATTGTCATTCTGACAGATGTAACATGATATCGCATTGTTGTTTTGATTTGCATCTCTTGGATAATTAGTGATTTTGAACATGTTTTCATGTGCCTCTTCGCCTTTCTTCTGTCATCTTTTGAAAAGGTTCTATTTAGGTCCGTTGCACATTTTTTTATTGGGTCGTTTATCTTCCTTTTATTAAGTTGTATAAGTTGGCTGTAGATGTTGGACATTAAACCTTTATCAGTGATAACATTTGCAAATATGTTCTCCCATACAGTGGTTTTTCTTGTTGTTTTGTTGATGGTTTCTTTTGCTGTACAAAAGGCTTTTTATTTTGATGTAGTCCCATTTGTTTATTCTGTATTTAGCCTCCATTGCCTTTGGAGCAGTATCAGTGAAGAAGTTCTTTTGGCATATGGCTGAGATTGTGCTGCCTGTGGATTCCTCTAATGTTTTTATGGTTTCCCTTCTAATGTTTAAGTCCTGTATCCATTTTGAGTTTATTTTTGTATTTGGTGTAGGTTGGTGGTCCAGTTTCCTTTTTTGCATGTATCTGTCCAATTTTCCCAACACCATTTGTTGAAGACGCTATCATGACTCCATTGTATGGTCATGCCTCCCTTGTCAAATATTAGTTGAGCATAGTGGTTTGGGTGGATATCTGGATTCTCTATTCTATTCCATTGGTCTCTATGTCTGTTCTTGTGCCAGTACCGGGCTGTTTTGAGAACAGTGGCTTTGTAATATTGCTTGAAATCTGGTATTGAGATCCCACTTACTTTATTCTTCTTTCTCAGAATTGCTGTGGCTATTAGTGGTCATTTTTGTTTCAGATGAATGTATGAAGAATTCTTTCTATGTCTGTGAAGTGTGTTGTTGGTATTTTAATGGGTAGTGCATTGGATCTGCAGATTGCTTTGGGTAGTATGGGTATTTTAATGCTGTTGATTCTCCCAATCCATGAGCATGGTATGCTCTTCCATCCATTAATATCTTCCTCTATCTCTTTTTTCAGTGTCCTGTAGTTTTCTACATATAGGTCTTTTACCTCTTTAGTTAGGTTTATTCCTAGGTATCTTAATTTTTTTGGTGCGATGGTAAATGGGATTGCTTGTTGAGTCTCTCTTTCTGTAATTTCACTACTAGTGTACAGAAATGCCACATAATTCTTGGTATTAACTTTGTATCTTGCTACATTGCCGAATTCATTTATTAAGTCAATTCGTTTTGGGATGGAGTCCTTTGGGTTTTTTATATACAGTATGATGTCATCTGCAAATAAGGACAGCTTTATTTCTTCTTTTCCAATTTGGATGCCTTTTATTTATTCTTCTTGTCTAATTGCAATGGCTAATACTTCCAGTACTATGTCAAACAGGAGAGGTGAGAGTGGGCATCCCTGTCTTGTTCTTGTTCTTAGAGGAAATGGTTTTAGTTTTTGCCCATTCCGTATGATGTTAGCTGTGGGTTTATCATATATGGCTTTTATGATGTTGAGGTATGATCCTTCTATTCCCACTTTGCTGAGAGTTTTTATCAAGAAGGAGTGTTGGATTTTGTCAAATGCTTTCTCTGCATCAATTGATATGACTATGTGATTTTTATTTCTCAATTTGTTTCTGTGATGTATCACGTTTATTGATTTGCGGATATTGTACCATCCCTGCATTCCTGGGATGAATCCTAGTTGGTCATGGTGTATGAACTTTCTGATGTACTGCTGGATACGGTTTGCTAGAATTTTGTTGAGGAGTTTGGCATCTATGTTCTTGAGAGATATTGGCCTATAATTCTCTTTCATTGTGTTGTCTTTATGTGGTTTTGGTATTAGGGTGATGATGGCTTCATAGAAGGTGTTTGAAAGTGTTCCTTCTTCTTGAATGTTTTTGAACAGTCTGCGGAGATAGGTTGTAATTCTTCCTTGAATGTTTTGGTAAAACTCTCCTGAGTAGCCATCTGGTCACGGACTTTTATTTGCTGGAAGCTTTTTGATGACTGCTTCAATTTCTTCCATAGTTATTGGCCTATTGAGATGTTTAGATTCTTCCTGATTGAGTTTTGGAAGGTTATATTTTTCAAGGAATATGTCTATTTCTTGCAGGTTTTGCAATTTGTTGGAATAGAGTTGTTCATAGTATTTTTAACAATCCTTTGTATTTTGGTAGGGTCTGTTGTTATATCTCCTCCTTCCTTTCTGATTTTGTTTATTTGGGTCTTCTCTCTTTGCTTCTTGGTGAGCCTGGCTAGAGGTCTATCAATGTTGTTTACCCTTTCAAAGAACCAGCTCTTGGTTTTGTTGATCTTTTGAATTGTTTCTTTGGTCTCCATGTTGTTTATCTCCTCTCTGATCTTTACTATTTCCTACCTTCTGTTTTCACTGGACTTTTCTTGTTGTTCTCTTTCTAGCTCTTTGAGTTGTAGGGTTAGGAAACTTATTACCATTGTTTTCTGTTTTTTGCAGTAGGCTTGTAGGACTATGAAGTTCCCTCTCAAGACTGCTTTCACTGTGTCCCATAAATTTTGTATTGTTGTGTTGTCATTGTCATTTGTTGTCATGATGTTTTTTATTTCTTCCTTGATCTCTCTGGTTACACAGTCATTGTTTAATAGCATGCTGTTTAGTCTCCATGTGTTTGATTTCTTTCTATTGTTTTTATTATAGTTGATTTCCAGTTTTATGCCACTGTGGTCTGAGAAAATGCTTGATATGATTTCTATCTTCTTGAATTTGAAGAGGCTTTTCTTATGACCCAACATATGATCTATCTTTGAAAATGACCCATGTGCACTGGAGAAGAATGTATATTCTGTGGCTTTGAGGTCAAAATGTTCTGAAGGTATCAATTAAATCCATCTGGTCTAGTGAGTCATTTTGGATTGATGTTTCTGTGCTGATTTTTTGTTTAGAGGTTTTGTCCAGTGATGACAGTGGGGTATTAAATTCTCCAACTATGATTGTATTGCTGTCCATTTCTCCTTTAATATCCTCCAGGAGTTTTTAATGTATTTAGGTGCTCCTATATTGGGTGCATGTATGTTTACCAGGGTTATTTTATCTTGTTGGATTGTTCCCTTTAGTATTATGAAGTGGCCTTCTTTATCTCTTGTTATGTCCTTCACTTTGAGATCTAATTTTTCAAATATATGTATTGTAACCCCAGTTTTTTTCATTTCCGTTTGCCTGAAATACCATCTTCCATCCCTTCACCCTCAATCTGTGTGCATCTCTTTTCCTGAGGTGGTTTTTTTT